>CM035443.1:41619229-41694229 GCA_020310875.1 Ceratopteris richardii | reverse complement strand
TCAATTTAATTTAAGATTGTATTATTTATGAGATACATTAGCATGGGTAAGAATGAATATTAACTTATGAATAAAGGTGTTAATGAATAAGTTAACATAACTATAATCATGAGAAGTGTATTAACATAATTATTTGAGTATATATATTTAAGGTAGATGCATGAGAGTATATGCACAAGTGTTAGCATGCATATTAATATAATGACAAGTGTGTGTTAGTATATGAAAGTATGCATATATTTTTATGTCAGTGAGTATGTGCATGCATATGAGAGTGATGTGAGATGTATGTATGCATAAGTTAAAAGATGTATATGTAACTTAGTAAGTATGTATCTTAGCATGAGTATGAACGCATGTTAGATGCATTTGTATATTTTAAGTTAGCATGTTAGTGCTTAAGTTAATGAATGTATCTACATATAAGAGTCAATGTGAGCCTGCGTTAGCCTATGATAGTACATGGGTTATTTTAAGCATAAGTGTGTTTATATTTGCATAATGTTATCATGTCAACATGTTAGTATGTCTAAGTTAAATGTTAGCATGTGTATGAATGTATGTTAGCATGCATGAGCATGTGTATGCTTTAATGTATGTGACTAACGTCTTTTAAGTTCTTATTGATTTTTTTTGTAATATTACTAATCCCTAATGTTTCTTTGCAGAAACCATTGCGAAGTGTCAAGGAGTGCTGATAAAGAAACATTGACGATTGAAGTGCAGTGAAGTGAGAAAATTACAAAGAAGATTTTGAAAAAACAAGCATACAAGATTTCACGATTTCAAACTTACTATTATTAAGTTGTATAGGATTAGAAGATTATAGTAGCACTGAATATATGCCTTTGTATAGGCTGAAATAGTTTGATATTGACATTCTTCATATTGTTTTTCTGCAACTTAATTGAGATTTTTTTTTTTTGATTCGTATGTCGAAAGAAATAGGAACTACAAGTAGTTCTAAAAACAATTGTGATATTAATCACAAATTATAACACTTAATTATAGGAACATTGCTTCCATCTCCAATTGAGAATTCATATAATAACGAAAATATAGAACCTGAAATTATTAAAAACACTGAACAAGCAACCGAAGGCCTTAGGCATATGTAAAAGCACCCGGCGTGCAGTCACACAGTTAGGTTAGCATGATTCTCTTAGATGAACGTCAGCCTACCTTCACACCCCTCTACGACAGCACGTGCCGACAGAAGGTATTCACTCCCCCCCTTTGTGGAAGCTTGGTGCAAGGTGTGCACAAGGATAAGCTTGAAGCAGGTGGAGGTCTGGTGCAGAGGAGGCCGGCGGCAAGAAGACTTTGGGATAATTGGGTATTTTGTAATTGGGCACTCTGTGGGATTGTGCACAGAGGTATTGGCTTGTCTTGTACTTCAAAAATTGTAACTGTCTCACTGTAATCAATCGGCAGAAGCTTCCAGGTGTATTTTCTCTTCTTGTTTCTTCCCTTTTCTCCTACAAACCCTCAAACTCCTTGTCTAAGAATCCCCCAACAAGTACACAGGGATCATGAAGATAGACTTCTTAGGTCTTACAAATGCGGTCCAACTTAGAGTCTGTGACTGATGAGGCCACTATATGTTTTATTAAAGAACATATACAAAGAAGTGTCCAATGGCCGTTTGGCCTTTCCCATGGACACTAATGATAATACTAACCTTGTATATAGACAAAATGCAATTCTCTCCATTAACTACTTGGTGCCTACTCTTTGAGTAGCTTAAAAATATGAATGCAGAGGTGAATTGTCCAAACTATTGGAGTACATTGAAAAACTACAAGAATTGCAAGCAATAAGTGCAATCTATGCTTCCATAAGGAGGCAAAAAGCATACTATGATGCCCATATCAAAGACAAAGGTCTACGTGTTGGAGATCTAGCCCTTGCATATGCTTTGAAACAACATTCTAAGAAACTCCAACAAAGAGGTTATGGTCCCTTGATTTCCAATCTAATTTCTTCAAGTAGTGCTATTAATCTAGCAACATTAGATGGAGATGTTCTACCCAATCACAAAAGTAGATGCCACGTAAAAAGATACATTGAACCACTCACTGAGCAAATATCAGAAAGCCTTTTAGGAGCACAAAATCATAAAAATGAAGCAGAATGAATATGTGAGGAAGCTAGACAAGAAGCCCTAGAAAGAATAGACAAGAACAAAGAGTGGATTCAAGAACAAGATGAGAGATACCTAAAGGGTGAAGAACCAATACCTATAGCTAATTACCTCATGATGAGTATCTAGAAATAGGACAATACGCCAAGACAACCATATATAAACCTAGGAATATGAAACCAAGGGTATTTTTTGGTTGATTCTTTAATAGATACTAGAGCAGCCCTTAGCAACATTTGTGCTTCCTTATTGAATAAATGAAAGGTGCCAATCACGTCAATGGAGGCATATATGGCTGGAATAGGAGGCAATCACATAAAGTGCCTAGGAGAGATAACCTTGTCACTAAATCTAAGAAATAATACCATGCCATATAAATTTTTAGTCTGCAATGCTCATACTTGCTAGAAGAGCTCATCCTAGGTCAAAATTGGATGTACAAATATGAGGTCACTTTGAATTTAGCTCAAGGTTTCATTGCTGCAAAAATTGGACATAGAGAAGTGTTTATTCTATTGGAAGAAAAGAATTGGAATAAACCTAGCCATGAAAAACCTAGTGCGTCAAGTGTTGCTTTGCATGATTTAGGCAATAGAGATGCCTCTAACCCTCTTGAACTCAATTCTCAACCCATCATGTCCCTCTTTGACAAACATTGTCCACATAAAAGTCCACTACGAGTCCCTTCAAATCTAGAGTCATCTCAAGAGAGTCATGCTGAGATAACAATACCAAGAGGGGAGAGTAAAAAATTCAAGAGAGTGCAATAGTCAAGATGCATCTCCACCATTGGAGTAAAGAAAATCTGGATCCCAAAGAAAAACCTCAAAGAGCATCAAGTAGCAATAAAGAAGCCACTACCAACATGCCACAACATTAAAGGAACAAGCAATGCTCTTGGATGGACCTGACAGTCTACTCCAAAGCATATTCAAATTTGGATACCTACAAACCTAATGGAAGCTCAATGGGGCCATCAACACATATGGGTACCAAAATGAGCTCTCAACGTAGCATGAATTACCTTACAAGCCATGATGTTGGCATCATACGGGAAGAAGCAGGTACGGGCATACATGCGGATCTAGCATTGAGGCAACCCATTAAAATGTTTCCAGACCCTACATCATTTTAAAAGTGATTCTCATCACTAAAAACCATTATAAATACCATTTCACCTTTTTGTAGCTCCATTTTGTGCAAGCCGAGGAGTCCTCAAGCTTGAGGAGCCTTAGAAGTAAGTGCCTACCAATTTTCATATTTTTTAGACCTCGTTTGAGCCCTCAAATAAGCCCTGGAACCTAATTTGTAACTAGGCCGGACACTAGGTCTGGACAGGGCCAAAGCTAGTCAAAAACTATAAATAGAGCTAGAGAGCTCATTTTTGGGGTAGCTTCTTGTAGTTTTGAAGTTGTATGAGAACTTGGTTGTAATAGAAGTGATTCCATTGTCTTACTCTCTTTGTTCTTGCCATGTGTGCGCGTGTGTGTGTATGTGTGTGCATGTTTGTGTGCTTCTCACTCACACATTTGTGCCTTCACTTGCTCGAGGTCTTCATACCATCCTCATGTCTTCCCGGATTGACATTAAAGGAGGTGCTACTCATCACTGAGCTACACCAAATTTTGGCGCCGTTGCTGGGGATTCGAGCTTTGAGGACGAGCGTGTGATGGTAAGACGTAGAGAGGACGCGTTGGAATGGTAAGTAATAGGTAAATTTCTTGTTTTTCTCCATCTCCATCTCCATCACCTTCTCCACTTCCATCTCCTTCTCCACTTCATATTCCTTCTTTCATTCCATTCACCTCATTTGCTTTGTGCGAGTTTGAGAGAGAGCGAGTGTGTGTTCTTGCTTTTGTGTGTTTTTGCATGATTCTTGCAGGTTGCAGCATCCTCACCATCTCCAGCAAGCTCAACAGGTACGGATTTTCTCTGCGCAAGCCCCGAGGTGTCGAGCTCGACCTATCGCGACACACCGAAAAGTTGACCCAATCACGATTCTGAGTGCACCACAACACAGCGCAGGCCGAGAGCTCCTAGGATCATTAGCCAGATCAGAAAAACTCACCATATCCTGACCTATCGTGACATTCCCAAGTATTGCGACACTTCTACCTATCGCGACACTCCCAAGTATCGCGACACTTCGACCTATCACGACACTCCCAAGTATCGCGACACTTCGACCTATCACGACACTTTGACCTATTGCGACACTTCCACCTATCGTGACACTTCCACCTATCGCGACACTCCCAAGTATCGCGACACTTCCACCTATCACGACACTTCGACCTATCGCAACACTTCCACCTATCACGACACTCCCAAGTATCGCGACACTTCTACCTATCGCGACTCACCGACCCGACCTATCGCGATACACCGGCTTAATGCATGAAATTTTTAGGGTGAATTAATTGATTGAATTGAGGTACTTTTGGGCTTAATTTTGGACACATTGGGATGATGTTAGAGCCTTAGAAGTGGGCAAAATACCTAAAAACCAGGAAGGAATTTCCTGAACCTTGAGAGCTTGTTTTGACCCCTAAATGCTTGAATGGTCATTACTTCACCATACGAACTCCGATTGATGAGATTTTGGTCTCGTTGGAACATGTGGAGTTTTACAACATGTATTTTTAAGTTGGCCTTTAGGTGGGATTAGGTGGTCATAAGATTTTGGGGGTACAGTGAGTTACTCCAAGGGGGGCCTGTAATTGTTGATGTGTGTCTTTCAATCCATTGTGGTAAAGGAGCTATATTAACTTGTGAACTTTTGCAGGAACATTGCGTGCACTCAAGACATTCCAAGGCAAGATAGCAAGGGTGAGTACCAAGCTTGGGAGAAGGCTTCCTGGGCTGGTGTAGCAGTCTGAGCAACCAGAGGATTGAGGTTGGAAGTTCTCTCAACCCTCCTTTGTCAATTCCTAGCTTAGGCTAGTACGACTTAGGTGTGGTGATTAATTAGAGCAATGCTAGGCACGAATCAAGTCCAAGAGAACTAATCAACTAAGTACAAGCATTAAGTAGAGCTTAAGTGCGAAAATTCTAAGGAACAAAAGTAAACTTGAATCGAGCAAATATCAAGTGCGAAAGTCACTTAAGTACTCCTGACGACGTGATTTCAAACAAGAGCTTAACACAATATTCAACTAAAAAGAACAAAGTGATTGGTGTAAATTAACCTGCGACGAGAGTGTACTTGGGACCAAGGGGGTAGAGAAACTAGGCATATGAACCTTAGGTCAGGCAGACACTTAGGCCGAGACCGACAAAGCCTCAGATCTTCTGAAGCTAGTGTCAATCACACTGCTAGGTCTTGGGCCCAGCAGTTGAGTGATTACCCATACACTCCCCGATCAGAAACAAGTGATTCTGAGATGTCCTATAACATGGAGAGACTAGTAGGTAGTTCAAGGGTGGCGTACCTAGAAAAGCCAGAAGGACCTTACAAGACTCAATTGGAATACATCAGGACTAATCGTCTAGGTGCTCACATCTACAAAGATGGCCTGAGAAGATCTGTGGTCCAGATTAAGAACCCCGATCAACCCCATGGACTAGAACACCCGGTAGTCAAGTTTGAGAATGGAGCATACCTAGATAAAGAAGGGACTAATTATGTAGTCACCACCCTTCCAGATAGAACATATGAGTTTGGGAATTTGATCGCAGAGACTGACATGGGTGATATAGAGCAAGGGAACTTAGAGAGAGAGCCGAGGACTCCCCGTGGTAAATTAGTCTTGACCAGAATCATGAAACCAAAGTGGATTCCCCAGGATAATAAAAGCATAGATTTGCTTTTAAACCGAGAAACCAATGAGGCTTTTTGGAGATAGAAGCGTGCTCAGCCTCATGAAGTAGGTGCTCTCACAATCTATGAGTTCAAAGACCCTGATAGCCCATGCAAAGTAACCTACCTAGACAATACATCAGAGAGGATCTTCGTGGTCACTGAGCATGGCAGACATGCCTACACATGGAAGGGTGAATTTGTTTTCCCCCAACCTCGGTCCAATGTGTCCTACAGTCACCAAGGAGCGAGGACCTCCCAAGCTCATGGAGCTCAAAGGGATAGAAGTAGAGACAGACCTGAGGTAAGCTTTGCCAACCCCTTGGGAAGAGAAAGGATGAGAACAAAGACGGATAGAGAAGAAACCGAGAGACCTAGAGCCCCAAGGAACCAAAGAAATGCTGACGATTTCCCTTTGCCAAGGCCGAGAGAACACACTAGGACCCTGAGGCCAACTCAACTGGTGAAGTCCATGAAGAACTACTTTGATGGTACTGGAGACCCTTATGATAATGTAGCTGAATTTAGACAAGTCTTGAGAGCTAAACAAGTGGAGCCTATTCACGCAATACAATGCTTTTGGTCTAACCCTTAGGAACACCACCCTTACATGGTTTCAACCCTTGAATAAGAGGCAATTTAGGAGCATAGATCAACTATTGGAGGCATTCATCACGGAGTTTTCTAAGAGTGGCATAAGGCATAACACTTCCTCACTAATTCATAGCTTCAAGCAAACATTGCGCGAGACTGTTAGGCTTGCAGGAAGATGGTTTGGGTGGTTAAAGAAGGCATTATATGTTTTAAAGGGAGCACCATGTGCTTGGTATGAAAAGATACATGCCTATCTGATTACACATGGTTTTGAGAACCGTCCAACTGAAAGCATCTTATATGTTAAGCGTGCTAATGATGTACTTCTGATCATTGTGGTTTATGTTGATGACATGTTGCTCACTGGTCCTCATGAGAGGCATATTGCTGATTTTAAGGCTAATATGCATGCCTCATTTGAGATGTCTGATTTGGGGCATTTGCATCATTATCTAGGCATTGAGTTTATGCACATTGATGGTGGAATGGCTTTGTGTCAAACGAAATATATTGACACATTATTGCAGCGTTTTGGCCTTGAAGACTGTAAGCCTGTTACCACTCCTATGGAGATAGGTTTACGATTTAGTCTTCATGATGTTGGAGATGCATTTGATGTTGTTCTTTATCAGCAGGCTGTTGGATGCTTGATTTACTTATGCATTACTCGACCAAAGATTCAGTTTGTTGTCTCACAGATGAGCAGGTTTATGCATTGCCTAGGAGTCAAGCATTGGCAGGCGGTTAAGCGTATCTTTCGCTACTTGAGTGGTACTCGACTACTTGGGTTGTTTTATCCCAAAGGGGGATCACTACCGCCAGATTTTCATGCTTTTTTGGACTCTGATTGGGCTGGTTGCTATGACACTCGTGTGTCCACTAGTGCCTTTTGCTTCATGCTTGGTAGCTCATGTATATCTTGGTTGAGCAAGAAGCAGCCTACTGTGGCCACTTCTAGTTGTGAGGCTGAGTATAGGGAAACTTTCACAACGACTGTTCAGTGTGTGTGGCTCAGACGCCTTATGGCTGATTTGGGTGTTGGTCAGTCTTTTTCCACCACCATCTTCAATGACAGTCAGAGCACATTGGCAATTGCAAGGAACCCTGTGTTCCATGCTTGCACTAAGCACATTGAGGTGCATTATCATTATGTCAGGGAGAGGTTCTCTGCTGGGGAGATCTGCTTGGCATATGTGCCCACGTAGGAGAACATTGCGGACCTTTTCAGGAAGGCTCTGCCTAGGGAGAAGTTTGAAGCTTTCTGCAAAGCTTTGGGCTTACTTCCTTTTGTGGAGTGATTTCCACATAGCTTGTCACTTCCTTATACATGAGTGCCAGCTACTTGTTCACCTCATCACTCCTAGGGGGGATTTGTTGATATATTTAGGTAGTGATGTGTGTGAACACTCTAGGACCGCCAGGGCACTTTTTTACCTCTTTAGGAGATTTTTTTTCCCCCGGCTTGTATATACGCCTATTGCCCTAATGGGCTACTTAACTTTGTACATTCTCTAGTAATACATTCAGTATTGTGTGTTGTGCTCCAAGCTTCTTCTTCTTCCTTGTGTTGTTCATGTGCTTCCGCAGACGTCTATCTCCAACACATTTGGTGGGTGGGTTACTCAATGGTAAGAAGGAAACATGTGACAGGGATGAGGAGAAGGAAACCTAGAGGCAAGAAGAGGAAGAAAATCACCAAAAAATAGAGAAGAGAGATTATGGAAACAAGAAGAGGATCGGAGAGTAGTTGAAGAAGAAGAAGAAGCATAAAAACAACAAGAAGAAGAAGCAGCAAGGAAGAGACTAGAAGAAGAAGATAAATAGAAGGAAGAAGTTGAGGTAGAAGTGGAAAAGCTTCGGAAACAAAGAGCACAGGCAGGCCAAAATGCGGGGAATGCCTAGAGTTTTGACACTTCCCATGTTTACTTCCTACAGTCTACACGATAAGTGGAAACAATCAGATGGACGAGTAAAGTTGCCATCAGTAAAATGTAGTGATAATATTTACCCATGGATGCTTCCAAATGAGCCTTGTAGACTAGAATATCTAGTTGATCTAGCTAGAAGAATCCATTTGACAACATTTTGAATGGAATAAATTAAAAAAACATAATATTTATGTTCAACAGAAGGAATCATGGTTGGAGGAAAAGGAAAGTATGAATGCAAAAATTAGCCATTTAAGGGTAGAGATCGATGAACTCTAGAGGAAAATGTGATAGTGTTGTGCATGAGGGATAGTGTTGTGCATGAGGAAAATGTCAAAGAATTGAATGATGCTTTAATGGAAAACAACACACTTAAAGCTAAATCCGAAGAAAAGTCTAAAATGATGGAGCACTTGCAAGCAGAGGTGTGCAGTACATAAGTTAAGGAAGAGTAATAAAGGAATAACTGCCAAGCTCTAGAAAGAAGAAAGGAAGTTGAGAGGCTCAAGAAAAAGTTCAATAATCAAATTGATGAGATGTCAAAGCAAGAAGTAGTTATAGCTAATGTAGAGGAAAAACTCACGGTGCAGAACTCAGAGTAAATAGAACTGGAAGCCAAATTCCACATTGTGCAGGAAAGCTATGATACAATCAAAGCTCAGTTGTTTGGAATCAAAGAGTTAGAGAAACACGTAGCAGAATGGAAGAAAAGATGTACTGATGCTAATACTATTTTCGAAGGTAAAGAAACAAAGATTGTAGAGCTAAATAATTTTGCAGAAATTATGGAATTAAAGCATAAAATAGAGTTCGAAGAGGTGAAGAAAGTAAATGAATGATATCTTGAAAAGTTATTAGATATTAATTTAGCTTTTGATCATATGTTAGATAAACTTCAAAACAAAATTCTAGAATTAGAAGCAAAAACAAACATTTATAGAAGTGTGAGCCAACATTTGCTCCGTCTAAAGGAATTTTTGGAAAAAGAAATGTGTGTAACTAAGGAGAATCTAGCAGAAATGTTTAAAGAAATTAGATGGGACATAGAGAGGATTATGAACCTTGAGCTATAGAACAATGATGATGATGATGTATAAATCAATTTTGTAATTTAGTGGGTTTGGATCTAGTATGCATGCTAGTGTTAGTTGCTGGGATGGGCTGACCTAATTTTATAATTCATATTTTTGTAATAGGAGAAGGGTTTTTTTCTTAGAGATTTGAAGAGTTATCTTCGGAAGTGCAATGTACATTTTAAAGTACGAAACGGTGTGAAGTAGCAAAAAAGACAAGAAAGAGAACGACACAGTGTTATTTGTGTCATGAGGAAGGAGATAAGGAAGAGAGCTTACACACACTCTCACTCTCAAAGAGAAGCGCACACACACACATTGAGACAAGGAAGAATGATCTTCATCTTCTTCTTTTATTACATAAAAGGAATTACAAGAATGACCTAAAAAACAAGAATACAACAAGTGCAATATATAAAGAAGAATACATAAGGAAAATCCTAATGTCCGGAATGAGTGAGTTGGCAAAAAAACAAATGTGCCATGAATCTCGGTATATAAATCTAGTAAAGCTCAATGAAGTATCCCTGACATATACCATTGTGACCATTATACATGTCAGAGAAATGAAAACGTGATATGTGTCATCCTAGAGCATCACATGTTGAGCTTGATATCTCAACACTCCCCCTCAAGCTCAATGTCATGTCCTCTAATCCAAGCATCTTTCAAAACTTCTTCAGCTTCTCTACTACAAGTGTTATTTTTTAAGAATATCAACAACCTAGGACCCCAAACATTTGTATGTACTATTTCTAGAACATCTCACTAACATGCTTCTCATGCATAAATGATGCTCTTGACTAATTACCAAATTGACATGTTGCACATACCTTTTGCATTTCTATACCTTTGAAATTGGATAGTCCATTGACCAATTCCTTTGACAACATCAATTTCAGCCTCTACAAGTTTGCATGTCCAATTTGTTTGTGCTAGATCTCCATACCAAAAATAATTCCTACACCTTTTGCAAACATGGCTACATTCATTTTAGGAATTTTCACATTTAAGGTGAACATCCTACCCCCTTTTGTTTCCTTTGGAAATTAATCTTCCATCCTATTTGTATTCTTATATGTATAACCCATCAAATTTGAACCTGACTTGTAATCCCTGGTCAACCATTTTCCAACAAAAAGTAGATTCTTTGTTATATTTGGAACATGCAGCACATCATCAAGATATTTTACCTTCCTATCCTCCATAGACGGTGCTATGTTTCCCGTATGCTCGATAGGGTATAATGTGTCATCACCTGTTTCAACATATCTAGGACCTAGTAAGTTCTGCAAACTATTAAACCATTCCACATGATTGGTCATGTGATTTGAAGCATCTGAATCAACATACCAGACATTTCCATTTGATTTTGAAACATTATCAGACATCATATTCATCACATGAGGTTGAACCATGAACAACTTCTTAGAATCATCTGCACTTGTGGATGCATAGTTGTTTTGCTCCCTTCTGTTATTTTGATTCTTCAACATACAATCACATTCAAAGCGTCGAGGTTTACCACAATTCCAACATCCTTTATTATCATTACTTGAATCATTTCTTTGGAAATTTCTGTGGGCTCTTTGGATCCCCCTACCTCAAAACTATCCTCTATCTCTTGCATGATTCTGACAATGACCTTTGTCTTGGTTATTGTTTCCTCTTCCACTTCCAAGTCCTCTACCTCTGCCTCTTCCTTTGCTTGAGTAGAATTCCTTCTCAGAACTAGATTTTCCTTGAGAGTTTGAGTCCTCACCAAGATTATTTTCTTCAATAATCAATATGGATACGAGATCATTAAAATTAATAATATTTTCCCTGGTCTGTATAGAAGTTCTGAACTACTTATATGGAGCTCCTAATCCACGAAGGCACACTTCCACCTTACCATCATCATCTACATTCGCGCCAATACATGCAAGTGACTCACATATGCTTTTGATTTTTAGGGTGTATTCACTTACATGTCATGAGGAAGGAGATAAGGAAGAGAGCTCACACACACAGATTGAGGCAAGGAAGAGTGATATTCTTCTTCTATTACATAAAAAATAATGTATAAGAAATGACCTAAAACAACAATACAATAAGTGCAATATATAAAGAGTAGTACATAAGGAAAATCCTAATGTCCGCGAAGGAGTGAGCTAGCAAGAAACAAATGTGCCATCACTCTCGGTAGATAGATCTAGTAAAGCTCAATGAAGTGTCCCTGACATATACCAGTGTGACTATTATACATGTCAGAGAAATGAAAAAGTGATACGTGTCATCCTAGATCATTACATTTTGAGCTTGATATCTCAACACTCCCCCTCAAGCTCAATGTCATGTTCTCTACTCCAGGCATCTTTCAAAACTTCTTAAGCTTTTTTACTCCAAGTGCTTTAGTGAAAATATGAGCAACTTGCTCATCTGTTCTCACATAAACATAATCAATATCATCTGCTAATAACTTCTCTTTGATGAAGTGATAATGTACCTCAATATGCTTTGTTCTAGCATGAAAAATAGGGTTCCCTACTAACTGTATGCTACTAAGATTCTCACAATAGTTGGTGATAGGCTTTTGCAATTCCACACCAAAATCTACAAGTAGCATCTCTAGCCATGATGCCTCACATGCTGCCATTGCAACACCTCTATACTCAACATTTGTACTCAACAAAGCAACAATGGGTTGCTTCTTACTACTCCACGTAATAGCTACATTCCCAAGTGAGAATAGAAAGCCACTAGTAGATCTTCTATCTGGAATGCTACTAGCCCAATCTGCATCACTGTATCCATGAACCTGCAAAATCTACACCAGCTTCATAAAACAATGCATAATTCAAAGTAGCACTCACATAATGTAGAGTGCACCTCAAGGCATCTAAATGTGGCTTCCTGGGAACCTCATAAATTGACTTTCAAGTCCAACAATGTAGTTTAGATTAGGCCTTGTAATTGAGAGATATATCAAACTTCCCACTTTCCTATACATAGTATCATTTTCCAATGCTCAACGTGATATAGTATCCAACTTCAAATTTTGATCTAATGGCATAGAAATTGGCTTGCAATTAGCCACACCATACTTTTACAACATACTCAAGTTATATTGCCTTTAGAACATCCATATACCTATTTTTGTATGTATAAACCCAATGCCCAAAAACTAGCACAACACACCAAGATCTTTCATGTCGAATTCTTGCATAAGGAGATGCGTAACCTCTTTAATGTTTTCTTCATTGTCCCCATCTATGATCAAATGAACACCTCACTCTTCTCTTTCATGAAATATACCTGTACTTTCCGTGTATGATCATCAATGAAACTAACATAAAACCAACAAACACCCATAGATGTGGTCTTTGTAGGACCCCAAACATTTGTATGTACTATTTCTAGTACATTCTTACTAACATGACTGTCATGTGGAAATGATGCTCTTGACTATTTACCAAATTGACATGCTGCACATACCTTTTGCATTTTTACAACCTTGAAATTTGGTAGTCCATTGGCAATCTTGTTTGACTGCATCAATTTTAGCATCTACAAATTGGCATGTCCAATTCCTTTTGCCATATCTCTATATTAGCAATAACTCCTACACCTTTCGCAAACACTACTGCATTCATTTCATGTATTTTCACATTTAAGGTGAACATCCTACCCACTTTGTTTCCTTTGGCAATTAATCATCCATCCTATTTATACTCTTCTATATATAGTCCATCAACATTGAACCTGACTTGTAATCCCTGGTCAACCATTTGTCCAAGTGTTTCATTTCAGTCTTAGGTGCATATTCACGACATTACGGTGTCGTGTTCTCAGCCATTGAGTTGCAAGCAGGCAGAAAAACCAGATTCTTTGTCATATTTGGAACATGTAGCACATCAACAAGATGTTTTAACTTTCCATCCTCCATAGATAGTGCTATGTTTCCTATATGCTCGATAGGGTGTGATGTATCATCACCTGTTTCAACATATCCAGGAACTGGACATAAGGGTGATTCACAATGAATTTTGCATACGTTGTTTAGCTTATACTAAACTCTTATGTGATCTAGATTTTGGAATCAAATGGATCATGGCTCTGTTTTAGAATTTGGTGCAAGAAGTTGTGGATGCCCAACACTTATGTTCTACATGTCTCGAATTTTGAATTAAGTAGGTCCAATGTTGCACATGAAGTGCTCCATCCAAATGTTTGATCTCGCTTGCGCAGGAGTGTTGGTTGATGCTTCTATATCCTGATCTCTATGAAAGAAAACACATGCCCTGTCTCTCTTGTGCTTGCTATAGCTACAACTAAGAGCAAGTCTTCAATATAGTTAAGAAAGCCAGTAGCACAGTGCAATAGGCCTCTAATAGTTCTTTTGAGAGGTGCCCTCAATCCCTAGTGTCTAACCACACCAAGCAATCAGGAAACTCTAAAGAATGTCAAATTTTGAGCCATATATAGAGCCCATAAGAATATGCATCCGCTACCTTACAACCCTCTAGCAAGTTCCTCAAAGTCCACTTTGTTGAGATCGACGACTGAACTAAAGGTGACAATATCAGAGACCATACCATTTACGAATACACTAAAGTTGTCCCCACACTATGGGTATTACAGAGATCATCTTTGTAGTTGCCATTGATGCATAGATGCATCTTATGTGGCTGAAGAGCATTTCAGAGGAAAATTATAGAGGAAGATAGTCTTAGCTAGACAGAGGCAATTATGCTGATAAGGTACTCAAGCTACAGGTCAAGAAGAGATCACTTCTTTTCTCTAAGAGAGAGTGAGCGAGAGACAAAGAATTTCTAGCTGACGTGCATGCCAAACACAGAGCTCTTGGAGAGCACATGCTACTATGTATTCTCATGCGATAGGACAAAGAGAGATAGAAAGAGAGAGCGATGGATGGAGATCTTTGCTATTTAGAGAACTTTTCTGCACCACTCTTGTCACCAGAGAGAGAGAGAGAGAGAGAGAGAGAGAGAGAGAGAGAGAGAGAGAATTTTTGATAGCTCTATTGACAACAGAGTCTTGGTTTGCTGCATTGATCATGATCAGAGCTCTTTGAGATGTGATAACCTAAGCACTGATGCCATACACAAATTTTGGGCAGTCCCAAATTAGTAGTAGTTTCTTTTAAAATTTCTATTGCACTTAATATTACGAGATTTTGGTTAGTTGGTTTCAAATTCAATAACATGGGCTCCAAGACTTGTGCACTCATGGTTTGATCTTTCTAGTCCACATTTCATTTTGTGAAGCTATGCAATCATTTCAAGCTTCAATTACTACTGAAACACACATAATCCTCATCATTTGCTTGTCATAAGATTGGTAATTCGGTCTCATAACTATTGCCGATATGAGTGATGTGTAAGAACTCTTAAAGCCATATAATTAAAACAACAAGCAGGATTCACATAATAGTGTCACTTGAGGAGGGTCTTCACTCATAAGTCACTTGAAAATTTTGATATAATTCCTCCTCATACCTATTTGAAACTTGGCGCAATTGCCTTTCCATGTGACCCTATCTTCTAAGGATACTTTGATCTTTAGTGTAACAAATATAGTTGCATCCCTTTATCATCCTTGAAATCCCTCGTCAAAGGGATTTTATTGTATTTCCAAAAGGCTTTAACCCTCTCCCTCAAGATTATTCTTGTAACTTCCCAAAGGTAATTGACCCTATCTTGACACTTTTCAAAAGAGTTACTTTCTTTTTCAAGGGTTTTAACCCTCAAAGTTTGGCATGCCATTTGGCTCACTTTGGCATTAAGCACCTATCTTTGTACAACAAGAAATATAAGAAGGATCTTGTGCGTGTGATTTGGGAGGCTATTCTAAGCCCCCAAAGTGCCTCACAATGTACACTTGGGCTACTCTAAGCCCCCCCTCCAAAGTGTCAAAAGTATAGGGCTATTTTAAGCCACCCCCCCTCCCCAAAGGGTTTCCTTTTTTTCCAACACTGCTCTAAGCTCTCCATTTTTCCCAAAATTGTGGATATTTTCAAGTGCTATTTCTGCATATAAGGTGTCTCTGGGATCTGTTACTAAACACTTTCAAAAAACCATTTTTTCCCACTTGAAGGGATAGGTGAACGTGCTTTTAGCACTTCTCTGCATCCTCTCTTGTCAAGGAAGTGTTCTTCAACACTTGGCACTTATTTTTACCAATTTCAAACATAAGTTCAAGCTCGTCTCAAGGTTTGTAATGTCATAGGAAGAAGCAAGTTTGTTGTCCATGGAAAGTTATCTACCTTCCTATATACCCATGTTTATGCATAAGGAAGGAAGCTTAGATGGCCAAAACTATAATCTATGGAAAGATATCATGCGTGCATACTTGTACACAAATCTTCTCCATGAATTTGTAGATGGGTCAGAATGTGAAGATGATAAGGTCAAAGATTTAAAGTCTTCGAATGTTTGGGAAGTCAAGAACAAGAGAGCATTATGTCAAATACTTCTAGCATGTGATGAATTGACAAAAGGTTCATATCATTGCCTCTAATACTTCTAAAGAAGCCTGAGATGCATTAGCAAGTCTATATGAAGATAAAAATCCTTCAAAGATTTATGCTTGAGAGGCTGAGTTTCACAATCTCACTATTCGTCCTCAAGACACCATCACAAAGGTGATAGCACAATTTGAAGGTTGTGAATGAAAGTTAGCCCTTTGTGGATGCAAGATATCAAGTGAAGTCATGGCCATTAGATTACTTAACAAGCTTCCAAGATCCTATGAAATATTTGTGACCACTCTATGCAACAGATGTCAAGAACTCACTTGGGAAGAAGTAAGAAGACTTTTTCTTCTCCATGCATCTAGGAAAAAGACTCAAGCTACACAAGAAACAACTATGAAGGCCAAAGCTGCTTCCAACAAGACTAAAAGTCAAAAGGCAATCAAGAGTCTAAGGACAAGGGCAAGAAGAAGTTTACTTGCAATTTCTGTGGCAAGTGTGGACACATATGAAAGTGTTGCTTCAAGAAGAAGAATAAGGATAAGTTCAAGTGTAATCCAAAAATAGAGCATCAAACTCATTGCAGAGGTGAAGAACTATTTCTTACAACTAAAAAAAAGGCACTTGTCACATCCACTCCTAGGAAATAATGGATTTTTGACATCGGGAATTCATCACATATGTGCAATGACAAAAAATACTATCATGAATTTCAAGAGCACAAAGGCCAAGTTTATCTTGGAGATAACAAGTGCATTAGATCCAAGGAAGAGGAAAAGTTTCACAAACTCAGAAGCTTAGACCAAGTCACTTAAAGATTTTTTCTATGTACCAAGTCTTTGTAAGAACCTTCTCTTAGTGAAGGCCATTACTAAGTGCAACATGATGGTGCAATTTCACACTGACAAAGTTCAAGTGATTGATCAAGAATCTAAAGAAGTGATAACTCAAGGATTCGAAGATAAAGCTCTCTACAAGATTTCAAGTTTGATGGCCATGATTCAAGGCTTATGGCATTTCACATTTGGACACACATCTCACTTAGAAAAGATCTCTCCATGTCATCTTGTCAAAGGTTTACCGAGAATCGCACAAGTGGAATTGAATTGCAAAGGATGTGCTAAGCAAAAAAATACCCCTTTGCCTATGGAAGCATCCATTTCTTCACGCAAACCCT
The DNA here is from genome assembly GCA_020310875.1 of Ceratopteris richardii. Lineage (NCBI taxonomy): Eukaryota > Viridiplantae > Streptophyta > Polypodiopsida > Polypodiales > Pteridaceae > Ceratopteris > Ceratopteris richardii. The sequence goes on along the minus strand of CM035443.1, from coordinate 41,677,040 downwards.
TAGCGTTAGTCCATGCTGATCTTTGTGGACCCATGCATACACCTTCTCTAAGTGGGTCAATTTACTTCTTCTTGATAGTAGATGACTTCACTAGGTACACCTCGATTTATTCACTAAAGCATAAAGAGGATCCACTTTCCAAGTTTTAGGAGTGGATACTGATAGTTCAAGAAGATGTTCCAAATTCTTTGAAGAGCATCCTATTAGATGGAGATAGTGGCTTTGTCAACCACAACTTCTCAAAGTATTTGAAGCAACAAGGTATTATGTACCAAGCAAAGAAAGATACTCAACAAGGTATTGCTTTGCAGAGGATTCAAAGTGTGATCTAGATGTCCAAGGCTATGCTTCATCAAAAGCAACTTCCACTAAAGTTTTGGGGTGAAGCTGTCCGCATAGAAGTACACATTCTTAACTTAGGGTTCTCACATGTTTTGAAGAACCAAACTCCGTTTGAGGCTTACTTTTAGAAGAAGATGCATGTCAGATAGTTCCGAGTCTTTGGTATTGATGCCTATGTGCAAGACCTTGATGATGATAGGCCTAAGTTGTTGGTGCAATTAGAAAGCCTAAGTGCTTGGCTAGTTATTTAGGACTACACATCAGTTCATGTACCTAACGTGAAGGAACACATATAGACACCTTCTTATCAATTTAGTTGTATTCACTTTGGATAAATGTTAAAGCAAAAATAATAAGGAATCGCGTGAAGTTATGGAGCTGAATCCAAAACTCATTTGGTAGGAAGAATCAATTTAAACCATCCCTAAAGTGTAGGATCACTTTTAGGTGAGGGAAAATTCAAATTCAAACTTGAACTATGAGTATAAATAGGCATGCTTTTAGTCATGGGATAAGGTGAGACATTCTGAGAGACTTTGAGCTACATCAGTCAGCACACATTGAGCCCAGCTAATGAATGACTAGTTCACTACACTTCCCTTGTATCTTATGTTCATTAGCATATACATTTTGATACATTTCTTCAAGTATAGCTCAGTCTACTACTCTCTATTGCATCTTCATCATTACAATGATTTTGTGGAATTGATTTCTCTATGTATACCCATTTATTTTCAATACTTTAACTTGGGCTAGTTAGATTGAATTGCTTAATGCTTTCATATCAATTTTCATCACATTTGGTTTAGGAAATCTCAAGGTATGACTCATAGAAGGTGACACTGTCAACACATCTTCTGGATCCTAAAATGTTAGGATGTCCCCTAACTTGTTAAAATCATTTCTCAGTGTATGGTGATGCTAAATTGATGAGATAACTTTCTTTAGTTATCTATACACTCCAAACAGATGCGTGAATCTCTCTGGTCAATTCATATCAGGTTGTGAGCTCTGAGCAAATTATTGAGCACTTATATTCCCAAAATAGAAGGTTTCTTCACATTTCTATTCCATGCAAGTTATCTGTTTTGATGCAAACTTTTGGGAATGATTATCCAAAGCACTTAGTGGTTCCAAATGCATTATTGTGAAGCTAAAGGATTCTATTAAGGATCCTTAGAGTTAACTTGGCAGGTGTAGAGAAGGTTTTGTGCAACACTAGCTCATCTCTAGAACCTACCCATCCATCTCCTCATAGTGGTATGAGAGCAACAACAAATCAACATGGGAGATGGATTTCCCTCATCCATAGAAAAATTAGATCGAGGTAACACTTAGCTTGGTCACTTTGAGTGCAAGCTTATCTTCAAGGAATAAAACTCTATGGCTACATATCTGGAGATGAGATGATGCCAATCCTCAGGAGCAAAGTACAAACAACTCAAAAAGAACAAGGGAGGTTAACCACATGGTTGTCAAAGGATGCTCTAGCAAGGTCATATATTCTTAACTCAATCTCTGATTTTTTACTTCCACACATGAGGAGTTGCAAGACTTCACAATAGACTTTTAATGCTCTTGAAGCATACTTCTCATCAAGTACCAAGGCAAGAAAGAATCAACTATGGATGGAGTTCACCACACTCAAAAAGATGACCAAGCAAAGTGTGACTAATTTGTCACCAAAATAAAGGACCTAGCAGATCAACTTGGAAGTGTTGGAGAGATCATTGATGAAGAGCAGAAAGCAAGGCAAGTGATCAATGGAATAAAGAAAGATGACAAATGGGAAGCTTTCACTATAGCCATGGACCTCTAGATGGACATGCAGGTTCTTGATTTCAACACTCTCATGGGACAAATGTTCACACATGAGGAAAATCTTATGAAGAATGGAGACAACTCAAAAGATAATTAATCGTCTGCTCTGTATGCACATAAAAACAAGAGTAAGCATAGCAAAGGCAAAAGTAAAAAGTATGATGATGAAGGTAGTACCTCTTAAGCACAAACTTTGCAGGTAGAGGTAGAGGATCTAGAGGAAGACGAAGAGGAGGAACACAAGGCAGGGGGAGATCTCAAAGCTCCTCTCCATGTGCCATATAAGGCTTAACTAATCACATTACTGAGAATTGTTTCAGAAATCCTAGAAACCAAAGAGAAAGGGGTTACAACAGAGGACGCTATGGAAGCTCAAGAGGTAGATTCAACAACAACAATGGTTACAACAACAACTTATACAACATTAATAATTATCAAGGAGGATATAGAGGACGGAGAGACTATGACAACTATGCAGATGATATAACTCAGGAGGACTCATTAATTTTGATGAATATGACTACAAAGCAAGGTAAAGTAGATGAACATGTATTCTATATATACTCAGGTTGCCCAAATCATGTAGCACAAAATGTAGCTCTATTCTCAGACTTGGAGGACCCAACCAATAGACACAAAGTAAAAACAAGAGAAAGGATTCGAGGTCAAATTCACAAAGAATGGAGCATTTGTTGAGGACCCGGATCAGGGATTCACGAGGATAGAAAAAGGAGAAAAGTCATGTAGACTATTTACTCTTGAGCTCCAAGATACTGAGAACATTGCATTGTTCAATTATGGTAGTCAAACCTTATCAAAATTGGAAATTCAGCACAAGAGGTTAGCTCATATAGGTGAAAGGTCTCTAAAGCCAAGTAGCAGGGATCAAAGTGTGCTTGGTCTACCAAACATCTCCAAACAACACATGATTTACAAATGTAGTGCTTGTCGATTAGGCACGTCACAGACAACCATTCACAAAGAAGGGATACATTCATGGAGACCTATTGGAGCTAGTCCATACATATGTATGGGGGCAAAGCAAGGAGCCTTCAATCTCTGGACCTAGGTATTATGTGTCATTCATTGATGATTGTAGCAGATGGACAATACTATATTTTATGAAGAATAAAGATGAAATATTATCTTGTGTCAAGAAATATATGGCACTTTAGAAAATCAAATAGGTAAGACTTTGAAGAGACTAAGGTGAGATGGAGGCGGAGAATATTTCTCCCATGACTTTGATTCTTATCTCCAAGAGAGATGAATCAAAAGAGAGATTACAACAAGGTATACCCCATACCAAAATGGAGTGGCAGAGAGAAGAAATAGAACCATTGTGGAGGTTGCAAGATCAATGCTAAATGAGAAGAAGATGCCCAATTACCTATGGGCTGTTTGGTAGGTGTAGAGTAGGTTTTGTGCAATACCAAGTCATCTCTGAAACCTACCCATCCATCTCCTCACATAAGCAATATATTTTCATCGATATAGTGACTGTCAAAAGGCATACAAACTCTATGACCCTAAGAGTCACTCAATTACAGTTACTAGAGACTACACTTTTGATGAATACTCTAAGTGTTCATCCCTTTTGGATTCTTCTCTAGATCTAGATTCTCCCATTTCCTCTTTAGAGGGGGATCCTCCAATTACTGGATAGTCACACTATGTGGAGCATACTCTCTTTTTACATGACATTCTAGGTCATTGTACAGTTTTGGAGCATGGGGACTGATGATTTATTTCGGTAGTGATGTGTGTGAACACACTAGGACCACCGGGGCACTTTTTTCTCTCTTTAGGAGGTTTTTCCCCCGAGCTTGTATAGATGCCTATTTCCCTAATGGCTTACTTATCTTTGTACATTCTAGTGGTAATACATTCAATATTGTGTGTTGTGCTCCAAGCTTCTTCTTCTTCCTTGTGTTGTTTGCGTGCTTCCGTAGACATCTAACTCCAACAATTGGTATTAGAGCAAGTCGTTGCTTCAGCTACAACATCGTTGACACCTCTCCGCTCAGAGTTTGAGAATCGCACGAAATTTGGTGAGCATACTTAGGTTGATTAGGAGATCAAGATAACTTTGCTTTCTGGTGCCGAAATTGTTGATATATTTAGGTAGTGATGTGTGTTAACACACTAGGACCGTCGGGGCACTTTTTTCCCTCTTTAAGAGGTTTTTTCCCCCGGCTTGTATATACGCCTATTGCCCTAATGGGCTACTTATCTTTGTACATTCTCTAGTAATACATTCAGTATCGCGTGTTGTGCTCCAAGCTTCTTCTTCTTCCTTGTGTTGTTCGCGTGCTTCCACACATGTCTAACTCCAACAATTGGTATCAGAGCAGGTCGTCGCTTCATCTAGGGTGTCGTCTACACCTCTCTGGTTGCAGTCTCATATTCGCACGAAATTTGGTGAACATACTCGGGTGTTTCAGAGTTCAAAACTGCTTTGCTTTGTGGTGCCGAAATCGCGATCTGAGCTCGTTTCCACCTCTGAACGCACTATCACAGCGCTTAAGCAGGCTATTTTGTCTTTTTGTGCAAAAGGTATATACCAGTTTTGGTTCTCCATTATAAGCATCTCAAAGTCTACTATAGGTTTAGCAGAACTCATCTAGGCAGCTCCGTTCAACTTTTTGAGATACATTTTTGCATCAAGGTATTTTAGTCACCGGCCATGGCTGAAAGCAGTGATGTATTTCGTATGTTGGCTGTTGAGGATAAGTTGGATGGTACCAACTACCCGCTGTGGGCTTATATGATGCAACATGTATTGGTTGCAAAAGGACTGTGGAACATTGTTCAGGGTGTTGAAAAACGTCCTATGACACCTGCAACTGTTACAACTGCAGGTACTGAAGCTGATGCAGAAGGTGTCGAAGATGATGATATTCTGAATATTCTTGTTCGTGCTACGGTGCTACACCTATTGCAGAGCAGATTCGTTGGGATGGCAGAGATGCCCAGACACATGCATTGATAGCTTTGTCTGTCAAACGTGCCATTATTCCACATATTCACTCTTGTAGAACAGCTAAGGATGCTTGGGATACACTTACCACATTGTACCAAGCTAGGAATGAGGCTCGTGTAGCTTACCTCCAAAAAGAGTTGGAGAGTGAGCACATGAATGAAGATGATTCTATGGACAATTTCCTAACAAAGATCAAAGACTTGAAGGAACAGTTGATTTCTATTGATGAGGTTATACCAGATGGCTCACTTGTGTAGACCGTTCTGAATGGTCTTACTGATTCATATCAGAGTTTTGCTTCTACTCTTCGGTTGATGATGAAAGGAAATCCAAATGCCTTGTCCTTTGAGGAGTTAGTCTCTATTCTGTTGCAAGAAGATTAGTCCAAGTAGAACAGGTCCATTATGCATGTTGCAGATCAAGCTTTCTTGGCTAATCAGAAGGGCAAAGGAAAATGGAGCTCTTCTACTAGTAAGCAGAAATCTGCAAATGTTGCACATTCGAAGAGCCAAGACAAAGATGAGAAAAAAATTAGAAAAGTAGAAATTGTTTTGCAAGTACTGTAAAGGGAATGATCATATCATAAAGAACTATCCAAAACTAGCTGCAAAAGAGGCAAAGAAGAAAGAGGCTGGAATGGTTGTTGCAGAAGCCTCTACACCAAAAATGGAGTCTGCTAATCTTGTGCAGGAAGAAGAATGGGCGTTCACTACTGTTTGCAATTTTGACCCATCTTCTCATGAGCAATGCATGTCTGCAGTAGACTTAGATGTTTGGTACTTTGAGAGTGGGGCAACCAAACATATTAACTTGTAGCATAGTTTCTTCTCTTCACTCAAGCTTGCCCCTACAGGGAATACTATTACATGCGCCAACAAATCCTCTTATCCTGTTATGGGAGTTGGTAAGATCATTTTGACTACTACTAATGGAAGTGCTTTCACTTTGTCAGATGCTTTGTTTGTGCCAGGGATCAAGAGAAATGTATTATCAGTTTCTGCATTAGCCAAGATTGGCTTGGTTGTGAAATTTGTTGATGACAGATGTACAATTCATGATCTCTCAAATGGGGACGTGATTATTGCTTTAGGCATTCTATGTCGTGGGCTGTATAAGCTCATAGACTATGAAAGATCTGTAAATGATTTGTGTTGGAAACAATGTCCCATTGGTCAAGATGATCCATCTTAGTTACAAAGCACATCATGTGTACAAGTTCTGTAGTAGTCCTTCTACATCAAAAGCGCGTTGGCGTGTTGGCTGGAGTAAATATTTCAAAATAGCGACCAAGGTTCAATACCCACGATCAGCAGCATGGAAGATTTTTTGTTTGTCATGCTTTTGGGTAACAAACGAGCGGATAACTTACGATGTTTTTCAAATAGTGATCACATTATGCTTTATCAATCGAAAGCTTTTTTGGAAGAGCTTTTGGAGGATAACCAAATACTATATAAGAAGATCATTAGCTCATTGTTGATCATCCATCACCTAGTTTCAACACCAAGCTTTGGAGAGCTTTGGTACCTCAATAGAGGTGATGTTTTTTAGCACATGGGCAGCCATGGTGCTATTTTGGAGCATGTTGAGGAGTGGTTATGGAGTTCTTCTTGGAGAAGAAGAGTGTGCTCACACTCTTGCTTATGGAGAGGCTATTACCAGCTTGGTGGTGTGGATCAGCCATTCACATGATGTATTTGAAGATTGTCTTCTACATGAAGATTTCGGGTTACTTCAAAGACATTGGATGGTGGTTAACATAAGATTTGCATCTTATGTTAAGAATTCAGGTACATATTCTCTTTATGCACACAAGTACTACTTGGAGTTTATGGAGGCAGTAACATCCATATAAGGAGTAGTCCTATTCGGCATAGGTACAAGAGAATCAGTACGTATATGCTTTATGCATATTTGGATGAGGTGTTTGAGAAGGTATGTTCATATGAGTTTGAGGATTTTTGGCAGGAAACTTGTTAGCATTCTTTGCTACTTTTGTAAGTATGTGATCTTTTCACACACGTGTCTAAACTTAGGGTCTTTCATAGCCGAAGGTTAGATGAGGGTTTGTTGATTATCAGTTTTAGACAGATCCTTCCTATTTCTGCCACTCATATTCACTCATCTACAACCTATTAGGTCACACATCTCATGTATATTCAAATTTCTGTCCATACGTCTGAATATGTTTGTTACATTTGTACATTCACTCATCCATCTATTTCAGCTCACATAGAGTGGTTGAGAGTTTTGCTCCCACATTGTAAACTGACATTTGTATATATGATAGTGTGAGTAAACCTTGGCTTACGTAACACTTTACACATGTTGTCTAATCTTTCTCTATCTTTGTCTCATCATTTGTATGATTAAATGTGGTATGTTCATGTTTTGTCAATATTGGAAGATTGCTAGATTCTATGTTGTATATGCTGGACCTATGGAACCTTGGACCTGTGGTATTAGTAATGGGCCTACTAAATTTCCAACATTTGGTATTAAAGCATCAAGGTTCACAGGTTTCCAGACTTCCAGGTTTACAACATATGATTTACGAGCATCTTCTAACTTTGACATTTGACATACACACTTAATCTAGATGAGTAGAGATTTGAGAATTAGACAATTCAGTCACATGTTAATTCATCAGTGTGGAGTATGAAGTTGATGATCTGTTGGCAGCCGAATACTTTTGGACAAGTATGAAAATAATTTACAGTAGTATTAATTGAAGTCCAAGACTTGATGAAGAGAAGGCTATTTCAAATTCAAGGAAAAACAATGGTTTGGAGAAAATGAAGGAACCAGATCAACATCAAATCACTGGTATTAGTTTCTTCTATCAGATTATCATTTGCAGGTCATCTCTTAGAAGAGAATTTATGAAGAGATTTGAAGGATTCAAGGAATGCTTTTATACACTTTTCATTATTTGAAAGTTAAAGGCTACATCAAAACAAGTATCTAGAGGTTTTTCTAGAGAGTTTGGAAGATCTCTTTCTCATCTAAGAAGACAAATGTGGAGAGCATCAGTTTTGTTTTCAACCAATTTGTGTTGTAAGTTGGTTAGAAGTTTATGCTCACATTTTATCTAGAGAGATAACTCTAGAAAGGTAATTCATCATTCAGACAAAAAGTTGGTGAATTTAGTCATATCAATCATTTGAAACAGAATTTTGATTCAGGAGATATGAGGAGATGATAAAACATGATTCTATATTCACTTCCATTTGTATACCATGTTTGTTTTGTCTCTTACTCTTAGCATTAGAGGAAGAGAAATATCTCATTTGGAGAAGTCAAGAGTGCTTGCTACTTCAAGATGAAGAGAACAAAAGGTATGGAAGAGAAGTTTGAAGATGCTGACATCATCATCAGGTGGAAGAAAGATGCAGAAGAAGAAATTCCAACATTTCCAAAGGGAAAATAAGAATTCCTTTTTTCTCATATTTTCCATATCCTTTTCCTACTTATCCTCTACATTCAAAGACAAGTCTACGAGAACATCTTGTATGAAGATAGTCTAAAGAAGAAGTAGTTTTTTGTTTGCATTATACTTGGTCATGATTTAGTAGATTTGACAAAGAATTGCATTGAGAGAAAGAAAAGCAGCAGATTTTGAAGAAAACTTGTATATTTTGACTCATATGTATGAGTTATATATAAGTTGAAGATTTTGAGTAGGTAGCTATATATTCCGTCAAAGAATTCTTGGAGTGTCAATACAAAGCTACTTAGTATATGACAAGTTGCAAAGAAGTATATTTCTTCTTTATCTAACTCTTGAGGTAAAAGAGTTTTTTGTAACAGATGTTGAAGACTTGGGTTGAGGTTTTTTGTTTGGAAAAGTCACCTCATATTCGGTATTTTCAAAAAAATTCAAGAAAATTCAGTTTTTTGATGTACCAGTCAGATAGAGAATCTACTTTCTATGATTCTCTTGATTTTTGGATACATGATTGTATTCAAAAAGGTGTTCCAATTCAGATCCTATCACTTGATTGAGAAGTGGAGTTATCCGAAAGAAAGTCAAGCAGGTACTATCACATTTCGCCTGGGTAGAATATGAAGATTTGAAGTATCAACTTGCAGCTTTTGGAGTTCTCAAGGTGAGAAGTTTGTCCACTTATGTTTCAAGTAAGAGATGCAGATTCTTGGGAAGGATTTGTTTGAAGAAACTTTTTACAACTTTGTAAGAAGCATGGACACTTTGAGACATTCAGGTAATAAATCAAACATTCAATCATGAAGGTTTGATGAGAGCAAATTCTATTCAGGTTTTTTTTTTCAGAGATCTTGGATGATCTTGAATTATCATGAAAGATCTTGAGTATTTATGAGTCAGTTGTCTATCCTTTGTTTGTGAAGATTCTTAACATTGGAAGAAGTAAGTCGACACTTTGAGACATTCAGGTAATAAATCAAACATTCAATTATGAAGGTTTGATGAGAGCAGATTCTATTCAGGTTTTTTTTTTCAGAGATCTTGGATGATCTTGAATTATCATGAAAGATCTTGAGTATTTATGAGTCAGTTGTCTATCCTTTGTTTGTAAAGATTCTTAACATTGGAAGAAGTAAGTCAAAGATTCAGGTTCTATCAGATTTGTGTTGCAAAAAAATAGAAGAAGATACTTGTTATATTGCAGAAGATTATGAAACCTAAATGCTTTCAGAAAGGTTTTTGTTATATAGATCAGCTAACCTTATTCTAGATTTTGGAAAGCTGAAGGATGGTAGGGAAAGCTATTAGCATCTGTAGTGCTAATAAAAGGGTTCATATATTTTGTCTCAAGACACATGTATTGATGTTAAGGAAGCAATGCTAAATCACTGAAGATTAGATTTATTGAAAGAAGAAGGACGTCCAAGATTTCATAAATTCTGATATACTTTGAAGAATATTGGATACTAGTGTTAAATCATCTAGGAGGTCATGAAACATGAAGACTTATTTTCAACCATATGTAAAAGAATGCAGAGTCATATCTACAGGTATTCCTATATTTTGTTTGTCAAGTTCTCTTTATGTTCCAACTTTTGAAAGAAGAAGGAAAGAAGGAGGATGTCTGGAGAAAGTTCCTGTTAGGTGTTCTTGTTCAGGAGAAGGTTCCAGAGTTCTATTGAAGAGAAGCTTGATATTTCTGAGAGGTATGTTTGAGAAGTGCACACATTTATGTTTATACGAGGTCTGAAGGAAAGAGGTATGAAGGATTTATAGATTGAACAAGGATGATGACATGATGACATCATAGATTTTTTTATGAGACTCATGAGTTGAGTTGAGTTCAGTTCAATTTAGTACAGTCTAGTGTATGTTTTTAGCTTTGTGAAGATAGGAGATAGCAGGTTCAGTGTCAGTACATGCTATATTTGTTGTCAAGCAAATGATTGCTTGATGGGTATACTATTGGATATCTAGTTTGCATGTTTTCTCAAGTATTATAGTTCATATTCAAAAAGTTCAGGTTTTTGAAGTTTGAAGGAAAGTCAAATTCAGATTTGAAGAAGACTTTTGAAGAAAAAATTTGAAGGTCAATTCCGGAGTACAAGTTTGAAGCTTATGAAGTTTGTAGATCCAGTCCAGTTTGTACCATTGTGACATTGCAGGGGGAATTGTTGGAAACAATGTCCCATTGGTCAAAGATTGGTCAAGATGATCCATCTTGCTCACAAAGCACAACATGTGTACAAGTTCTGTAGTAGTCCTTCTACATCAAAAGCGCATTCGTGTATTGGCTGGAGTAAAAGTCTTTCAAAAAAGCCACCAAGGTTCAATACCCATGATCGGCAGTGTGGAAGATTTTTTGTTTATCATGCTTTTGGGTAATGAATGAGCGGACAACTTACGATGTTTTTCAAATAGCGATCACATTATGCTTTATCAAGAGAAAGCTTTTTTGGAGGAGCTTTTGGAGGAGCTTTTGGAGGAAAACCAAATACTATATAAGAAGAGCATTAGCTCATTGTTGATCATCCATCACCTAGTTTCAACAATTTGGCATGTGTAGTACATGATTCTCAGGCTATGTCAGATGCAAAGCTTTGGCATGCATGCTTTGGTCATTTGAATTTTGCTAGTTTGCTATGCCTGTAGAAATTTGAAATGGTGTCCTCTTTGCCCAAACTTGAGGCACTGGGAAAACATGTTTGTGAAGGCTGTATTTTGGGCAAAATTAGCATCCCTCCTTTTCAAAAGATGGTTCAGTTCGGGCTACTCAGAAATTGCAGCTTGTACATAGTGATGTCTGTGGTCCTATGCAGACACCTTCTTTTGGAAATTATCTATACTTCGTGACTTTCATCGATGATTTTTTAAGGCATGCATGGGTGGTATCAGAGGTGTGGAGACATGGAACCTCCATAAAGCTAAGAAACTTTGGAACAAAGGCTTCCGTTTGTGGAAATATCTTTGGAATCAAGATACATGTCAGTGGATTAGATTCGAGGACATTGATCTAGATGTAAGAGTGAACTATGAAGAATGGACCCTTTTGTAGAGTAGATTCATTGCTTGGGAATGCTCGAAGACTCGCCTGCTCATTGGCTAGGACCCTCTCCACCATGAGGGTCTTAGATGGTTCAATGGCAATAGCCTTGACAAAATTTTGAGATTCAAGAAGAATCTAGACCTTCATGTAACACTCAATAGGAAATGGCATCTTGATTGGTTGAACTTGCAATGGGAGTTTAAGTTCTAGTCACTTTGGCATCCAATGATCGACATAAAAAAAGTTGGTGCTTATGTGGCAAATCCTCCACCAGAGAATTTGGACCAATGCAAAGGCTAGAAAAATTTGTGGGTTACCGCCATGGTGCAAAAGATGCTTAGGTGGAAATGAGGACATAGGGCACCTCTTTTTCTCCTGCCCCAAGTCAATTTTGGTTTGGCGTACCCTTGAGAATATCTTGTAGTTGTAGGGATGAACCCTTTGGAAGCAAGCATTATTGGGTGAAGCGAGGGGGTGTTCCTTATCTTTGTGGAATGCGACTAGAGGTGAGACCCTCTAGAAAATCTGGAAGGAGAGCCATGCTACCAATTTTGGAAGCCCTCCTAAAGAATGGTCGGTACAAAAGCCTCTTTTCCTATTAGGAAAAAGAATTTCCGATTGTAAGAGACCCCCACCTTTTAGACACCATATAGTGTTTTTCCTAGAGAATAATAATATTAAAACCAGGGGCCCCACATGGAAGGGACGAGAGGGTGATCCACCTTCTTTGTAGATCTCTCTAAATTTATTTGATCTTCCCCTGCTTTGTGGGATTCGAGGAGTCCCATGGGTACTAAGACCATTCACTTGTAGAGTTGTTTTCTTCATAAATTAAAGTTTGGGAGAGTAGGCTATTGCTGAACTCCCATTTTGGGGAAAAATGAGTGGATAGGCCACCTCCAACCTTTGAATATCATTGGTTCTTGTAGTCATCGGTGCATGCATATTGGCTTGGACACAATCCAATGAATATGGCAGTCACAAACCGAAGATATGTTGAGATGCATAGGAGCTACCATGTTATGTTGAGTAAAAGAAAACTGAAAAAAGAAGGCTTCAAGAAGTGCTAAAAAGCTTCAAAAATAAGATAGAGAAGATAAAAGCTCCTTCTAGCAAGAGTGAGAAGTGAATGTAATGCCTCTTGAAGGTATTGACGTGAGTTACATGCTTCAACTTAGGCCTTTAGATGCATGGCAATAGTCTTAGTGAGTCCCCAACTAAGGAGCAACGCAAAAGTGTTCTCTCAAAAATATAAGTTCGGATCCTCCAATCATAGCATGCATCCCCCCATGGATAAGCTCAAACTAGAGCTTAAATCCTTCTTCCGGACATAGGTAGGACCAAAATAGCATACTAGAGGTATCCTAGTCCTAAATGAGGATCCAAGGACATACTTTTCCTATCTCATAAGCAACTATATGCACAAAAAATAAGAGAGATCTCAAAGAATAGACCCAAAATCAGACAATCATGAATAATCATAGAGCTCAAAAGCAAAACATCTCCATGGTCCTTATAGTCATGTTCCCATATAAGCTTCTCGCAGTGTTCCTAAGGTATAAACATCTTGAGCCAAACATAGCTTCTATCAAGGATCCATAGCCCTTCATCACGTGAATGAATTCTTCATAGACATTGGTGAGCTCCTCTATTCCACTCCTTGAGTGGATAGCTTTTGTTAAGCCAAGGAGTGGCTTTGTGCTCTCTTTGAAGCTTTTCAAATCTTCCACTTTGAGAAAAACCTAGTCATGAACTTTGAGCCTGTTGGTGTAAATCACAAGCCTACACATTTGGCTTGAAAGATATCTTGAAGACCCTACATATGTGAAGAAGCATAGGAATTAGTGCTAGTGGTTAATTACCACTTTATCTCTTTGTAAAAGTCAAATTGACTTAGAATCTTTTGTAATCACCTAACAAAAGGATTCGTGGAAAAAGGTAGCTCTTTGATTGAAGGAATATCTCCTAGGATATAGGAGCTTGATCATAGGGAGCCAAAAGTTTGAATTTGAATTCAAATTTATACTCGCTCTCTATAAAAATGGACATGAAAAAGTTGCGGGTAGAACTCATCACTCTCGAGCTTGTCATTAGTAATTTTGAGTGTGTGTGTGAGGCTACACTATAGCCCACACCTATCTACACCATTAGGCAATGGTTTTCATGCCAATGGATTTCTATACAAGTGTTCATTAATACATATATTCACATTGTTCATTTCTAAGTTCTCTCTCATGCTACTCAAAAGTCTGTCAACTTGTGAAGTGCATATCTCAGTCATTTCTCCATCAAAGTCAGTGATTCAAAGCTTTTTGTATTCAGCTCAAAGTTTTCTACATACTATCAAACTTTGAAGAGATTCTATTCAGCCATTTTAGAGAAATACGCATCGAGGTGATCACTAGTCAATGTCTGCTACAGTCCTAAAAAATCGAGGGTATAGCTTAACTTGCTAAATTGATTTCTCTTAGCATAGTTTATCTTTTTACATAATTTCACTTTGAATAGTTAGTTTGCTAAGCAAACTAGATACCTCTAAAAGGAATGTTTCCAATTCCTACTGTGTTGGTCATACTGAGCAAAATACCTAGCAAGTGTCAAGACATAAATAAAAGGTTTTCTTGAGTTTGTGAGTTTCAAAGTTATCTGTTTTGGTTCAATCATTGCACACATCATTTCCAAAGTACATAGGCCATTTTATGGTGTCATTGGAAAGCTAAGGAGGTCCACTTATCCTCAAGAAAAAGAGGATTGGTACAAAGCAGGTTTTAGCAGTACCTACTCTCTTGGAGCATCCATCCATCTTTCCAAATAGTGGTATCAGAGCAAACTAAGGTAAAATGGGAGATGGTTTTCCTTCATTTATTGATAAATTGGACAGGAACAACTATCAAGCATGGTCTCTGAGGATGAAGACCTACTTACAAGGAAGGAGTCTCTATGGATACATCTCAAGAGATGAGGAATTGCCCTCATTCAAAACAAGAGGATTGCCAACAAAGGAAGAACATGAAAAGCTCAACACATGGTGTGCTAAGGATGCATTGGCAAGGTCTTATTTACTCAACTCCATCTCTAATTTTCTTTTGCCACATATTAGAAATTGTAAGACATCCCAAGAGACTTGGGAAACCTTGTCATCTTATTTTTCCTCCAACACAAGGGCTAGGAAAAATCAGTTGTGGATTGAATTCACAACATTAAGGAAGCAACCTAAGCAAGCTGTTTTAGAATTTGTGACCAAGATTAAAGATGTAGCAGATCAATTAGCAAGCATAGGAGAAGAGATTGAAGAAGAACAGATTGTGAGGCAAGTGATCAATGGGATCAAGGCTGATGACAAATGGGAAAGCTTCACCACTGCCATGGACCTTTACATGGACATGAAAATTCCAGATCTTACAACTCTCATGGGACAATTGTTTACTCATGAAGCAAAGCTCAACAAGAATGGAGATACATCCAAAGGTAATAAATCTTCTGCCCTATACACTAATAAGAAGTCTAAAGATAAAGGCAAGAGCAAGAAGGTGGAAGATGAAGGCTCTACCTCCTAAGCCAACTATGCAGGGAGAGGTAGATCATCAAGAGGAAGGGGCAGAGGAGGTAAGCAGGGTAGGGGGAGGTCCTATAACTCCTCACCATGTAATATTTGTGGTTTATCAAATCATACTACAGATGAGTGTTTTAGGAATTACAATAATCAGAGAGGAAGAGGATACCAAAGAGGTGGATACTCATAGTCAAGAGGTAGATTTAATCATCACCAACGCTACAACAACAACTACAACAACAATTACAACAATAATTACAATGGCAACTACCAAAGAGGATTCAAATCCAGAAAGGACTACAACAACTACACAGAGGAGCAGGATGACTCTCTTCTGATCATGAACATGACTTCAAAATGAGGTACAAATGATGACCACCTATTCTACATTGACTCAGGGTGCTCAAATCATGTAGCTCGCAATGTAGCACTACTCTCTGATCTTGAGGAACCAAAAGGTAAGCATCAAGTCCAAACAGGTGATGACACCAAGCACTCGGTAGTTAAATTTGGAAATGTTAAGACTTGTGATGGAAATCAAAATTTGTTGAGCAGGGTACTCTATGTACCAACCATTACAAAAAATTTGATGAGTGTTGGACAGATTGTGGAGAAAGGTTTGCAGGTTAGATTCAACCAATATGGAGCATTTGTG
Organism: Ceratopteris richardii; assembly: GCA_020310875.1. NCBI lineage: Eukaryota > Viridiplantae > Streptophyta > Polypodiopsida > Polypodiales > Pteridaceae > Ceratopteris > Ceratopteris richardii. The sequence goes on along the minus strand of CM035443.1, from coordinate 41,661,195 downwards.
GAGGATCCAAGACATGGGTTCAAGAGGATTGCTAAGGGAGAAAAATTAGGTAGACTTTTCACTTTTGAGTTAGAAGACACAAAGAATATTGCACTATATAGTTACAAAGATCAAACACTTTCAGAACTTGAGATTTGGCACAAAAGATTAGGGCATATAGGAGAAAGAACTTTGAAGCAAATATGCAGGGACCAATGTGTGCTTGGAATACCTAATGTATCCAAGCAACATATGATTTACAAGTGTGGTGCTTGTCAATTTGGGAAGTCTCACAGGTTACCCTTCTCAAGGAAAGGTTACATGCATGAAGACTACCTAGAGCTTGTCCATACAAATGTATGGGGACCAAGCAAAGACTCTTCAGTCTCAGGATCAAGGTACTATGTATCTTTTATTGATGATTATAGCAGATGGACTGTATTGTACTTCATGAAGCACAAGGATGAGGTGTTTAATTGCTTTAAAAAATATCTTGCACTTGTTGAGAATCAGACAGGAAAGAATTCGAAGAGACTAAGATCAGATGGAGGAGGTGAGTACTTCTCCAATGAGTTTGAAAACTTCTTGCAGGACAGAGGCATCAAAAGAGAAATAACCACAAGATATTCTCCTGAGCAGAATGGGGTAGCTGAGAGAAGAAATAGATTAATTGTTGAGACAGCTAGGTCTATGTTGAATGAGAAAAAATTACCTAACTATCTATGGGCAGAGAGTGTTTCTACTGCCACTTATCTCATAAACAGGTTACCATCTAAATCCCTTGATGGTATGACACCCTATGAAGCATGGCATGGTAAGAGACCATCACTAGACCATTGCATGATATTTGGATGTGTAGCATATGTACACATTGCTTCTCAAATAAGAGGTAAACTAGACCCAAAGGCTGAAAAGTGCATCTTTATTGGGTATGATCTAAATAAAAAAGGTTACAGGTTTTATAACCCTACCAATAAGGGATTCATGGTAAGCAGAGATGTTGTCTTTGATGAAAATAATTCTTGGTATGAGAATGAATGCAGGAAGGTTAAATTACCCTATGATTTGGAAGAGGAGTTTCCAAGTCTTGCAAAGGAGGAACCCACTCAGAACGAAGACACAAGTTCAGATGATGAAGACACTATCAATCTTGAAGAGTTCAAGGCATGGAAGTCCAAGGGCAAAATGAAGATGAAGAAGCTTGAAGACATACCTGAATCTTCAACTCAATCAATGAGAAGATCACAAAGAGAAAGCAAGAAACCTATCAGATATGGGTATGATACATCTCTTGTTACTAAACATTCTATTTATCTTGCCAAAGATTTGTCAAATGAAGAACCAGGATCATATGAAGAAGCCATAACCAAATTAGAATGGAAAGAAGCTATGGATGAGGAGATTGAAGCACTCAAGGAGAGTGATACATAGGAGTTAGTACCAAGGAAGGACTCCATGAAGGTAATAGGATCCAGATGGATCTATAAACTTAAAAGAAATTCTGATGGCACAATTAATAGGTACAAAGCCAGGTTGGTAGCCAAGGGTTTTGCACAAACCCAAGGCATTGACTATGAGGAGACATTCTCACCTGTGGCCAAGATGCCAACTATCAGAGTGTTGGTTAGTGTGGTTGCATCAAAAAATTGGAATATGTACCCATTGGATGTCAAGAATGCTTTCTTGAATGGATGGATTTCAGAGGAGGTATATATGTCACAACCTCCTGGCTATGAGGACCTTAAGAAGGTAACATATTTTTGCAAATTAAAAAAGGCTTTATATGGATTGAAGTAGGCACCTAGAGCATCGAATTACAGGTTAACTACATACCTCCAAGACTAAGGTTTTGTTATGAGCAAGGCAGATACTTCTCTATTCATCAAGAGAAGTAATTCAGAGGTAATATACCTTTGTGTTTATGTTGATGACATCATAATTACACGTAATGATGTCAATGGAATCAGACAAATCAAGAGCCAGATGATGAAGGAGTTCAAGATCAATGATCTTGGTCTATTGAAGTATTTTCTTGGGCTTGAGTTAGTCTACACTAATTCAGGGATATACATTACTCAGAAAAAGTACATACAGGATATGTTAAAGAAGTTTCACTTGCAGGATGCCAAAATAGCAAGCACTCCAATGGAGGTAAACCTAAAACTAAGTGCCCATGAAGGTAATGAAGTCAATGACATTACAGGTTATCAAAGTATGGTGGGTAGCTTAAACTATGCTACCTTAACAAGGATAGATATTGCATATGGAGTTAGTGTGGTAAGTCAATTTATGCACAAGCCAAGGATACCTCACATGGAGGCTGCCAAGAGAATCTTGAAGTATCTCAAGGGTACACAGAACCATGGTTTGTATTTTCCTTACACTTCAGATATTGATATCAAAATTTATTCAGATGCAGATTGGGCAAGATGCAAGGATGATAGGAGGAGCACTTCTGGATATATTTCATTTGCAGGTGATAAGCCAATATCTTGGTCTGCAAAGAAGTAACCAACTGTTGCATTGTCTTCTACAGAGGCAGAATATAGAGGGTTGGCTAATGCCACACAAGAAGCTATTTGGATTAAGCTTTTGTGTATAGAATTGGGTTTATATACTAGGTCTCCAATAATCTTTGGAGATAATACAAGTTCTCTTCACCTTGCAGCTAATCCTATCTATCATGCTAGGACCAAGCATATAGAGGTCCATTACCATTATGTGAGGGAGAAGTTGATAAGCAAATATATTCAACTGACCTGTGTATCAACCAACATGCAATGTGCAGATTTGTTGACTAAAGCTTTGGATGGAACCAAACTTTGCAGGTTGAAAGCAATGATTGGATTGCAGGATATACATGAAGATTGAAGATGAAGACCAAGCCCAAATGTTTGGCTTGAGGGGGAGCTGTTGGTGTAAATCACAAGCCTACACATTTGGCTTGAAAGATATCTTGAAGACCCTACATATGTGAAGAAGCATAGGAATTAGTGCTAGTGGTTAATTACCACTTTATCTCTTTGTAAAAGTCAAATTGACTTAGAATCTTTTGTAATCACCTACCAAAAGGATTCGTGGAAAAAGGTAGCTCTTTGATTGAAGGAATATCTCCTAGGATATAGGAGCTTGATCATAGGGAGCCAAAAGTTTGAATTTGAATTCAAATATATACTCACTCTTTATAAAAATGGACATGGAAAAGTCGTGGGCAGAACTCATCACTCTCGAGCTTGTCATTAGTAGTTTTGAGTGTGTGTCAGGCCTACGCTATAGCCCACACCTATCTACACCATTAGGCAATGGTTTTCATGCCAATGGATTTGTATACAAGTGTTCATTAATACATATATTCACATTGTTCATTTCTGAGTTCTCTGTCATACTACTAAAAAGTCTGTCAACTTGGGAAGTGCATATCTCAGTCATTTCTCCATCAAACTCAGTGATTCAAAGCTTGTTGGATTCAGCTCGAAGTTATCTACATAATGTCAAATTTTGAAGAGATTCTATTCAGCCATTTCAGAGAAATATGTGTCGAGGTGATCACTAGTCAATGTCAAGGTACATCTATTACTCATAAAGATTGAAGAATTCAATATACAGGTGAAGAAAGGATGAGAGATTCTCTTCAGATAGAGAAATTGGATAGAGAGAACTATCCAGCATGGTCAATGAGGATGGAAGCTCATCTTATGAGCAAAGACTTGATAGCTTACATTATAGGTGAAGAAGAAAAGCCTCAATTCAGAGATCCTAGTGTTCCAACTAGGGAGGAATTGTCAGATTTGAAGAATTGGATGAAGAGAGATGCTCAAGCTAGGAGCATTATCTATATGGCAGTCAATGACAACTTGCTACCTCACATTAGAGGTCTTGAAAGTGCAAGTGATATATGGAATGCTTTGGAGGAGCATTTTCAAAATACCACAAAGTCTAGGAAGGCATCCTTGTGGGCAGAATTTACCACATTCAAGAAGAAGGCCTCTCAATCCATCTCAGATTATGTAACCAGAACGAAGGACATTGCAGATGCATTAGGAGCTGTTGATGAAGACATTGAGGAGGATAAATTGGTAAGGCAAATCCTCACAGGTTTGAGAGGTGATGACAAATGGAAGCCATTCATTTTGTCTACTGAATTATCACTTGATCATTTTACTCCTGACTTAAATCAGTTGCTAGGACATATGTTAACCTTTGAGCAGGATGTCAAAGGTGAAGGTGACAAGAGTACAGGTCATGCAATGTACTCAAAGGATAAGAAGAAAAATATCAAAGGAAAGCAACAAGCAAATGAAGATGAAGGCACAACTAGTCAAGCCAACTTCCTAAGAGGAAGAGGAGGTGGTAAAGGTAGAGGAAGACGTAGGAATAATAAAGATGGAGTCAAAGCTTGCTGGATTTGTGGTAAGACAAATCACTTAGCTAATGATTGTTGGCATAATAATCAGAGTAATGGTGGATATAATCAGAACTTTAATTCAAGAGGAAGAGGTGGTAGAAATCAAAGAGGTAACTTCAGAGGAAGAGTTAGTAGGGGTTACTTTGGAAGAAATGCAGGTAGAGGATTCCAAAGTCAACAATACAATAATACCTACTACAATTATGCTTCAGATCAGAAGGAGGATTCAACATTGATAATGAATGCAACTTGTGAAAGGCAAAGTGAAGACCAAAGAGTCTTCTACATTGACTCAGGGTGTAGCAATCACCTGAGTGGTAACATAGAATTGATGACTGATTTGGAAAATAAGGTATCTAATCATGTTGTTCAAACAGGTGACAATACAAAGCACAATGTGAAGTCAATTGGATCAGTGAAGGCCAAGGATGGAAGTACTCTCTTGAGTAAGGTCTTGTATGTTCCTACAATTCCTAAGAATCGGATAAGTGTAGGACAAATTGTTGAAAAAGGCTATGAAGTTAGATTCACTAATGAAGGAGTGTTTGTGGAAGACCCTAGCAATGGGTATAAACAAATTGTTTCAAGGAAGAAAGAAGGAAGGTTGTTCACATTGAAGATTCAAGGTAATGTTGGTCATGCCTTGTTCACTTATGGAGGACATAAGATCTCTAAGTTAGATCTTTGGCACAAGAGGCTTGGACACTTCAATGAAAGAGGTATCAAAGATATGATTAACAATGGTTCAGTGCTTGGATTGCCTAATGTTGCAGGTCAACATATGACATACAGATGTGAGGCATGTCAATTAGGTAAGGCTCATAAGAGATCTTACTCCAAGCATGGTTTCATGTATTCAGAGAAGCTTGAGTTGGTACACACACATGTGTGGGGACCATCAAAGGATTTGAGTATCAATGGTTCAAGGTAATGTGTGATTTATGTTGATGATGCTACCAGATGGATCACTATCTATGTGATCAAGGATAAGTCAGAAGTATTCAATACATTCAAACATTATCATGTGTATGCAGAAAGAATTACAGGCCATAAATTGAAGAGACTAAGGTCAGATGGAGGGGGAGAGTATTTCTCTAATGAGTTCAATGATTACTTGTGGAATGCAGGTATAAAAAGGGAAATTACTTGCAAGCACTCTCCTCAACAAAATGGTGTAGCAGAGAGAAGAAATAGAACTCTTGCTGAGTTTGCAAGGTCAATGATGAAGGAGAAAAATTGCCCAAATTATTTGTGGGCTGAGGCTATAAATACAGCTACTTATTTGGTCAATAGGCTACCATGTAAAGCTTTGCAGGGTATGACACCATATGAGGCATGGTGGGGTAAGAGACCTACCTTGGATCATTGCAAAGTATTTGGATGTTTGGCATATGCATATGTGCCATCACAATTAAGACACAAGTTAGAACCTAAAGCTGAAAAATATGTATTCATTGGTTATGATGATAAGCAGATGGGATATAGGTTGTGGAGTCCATCCACAAAACAATTTCTTGTATCAAAAGATGTTACATTTGATGAGCAAGGTACTTGGTATGCAGGTACAATCAATATTAATACAAGTGATGAAGAAGTTCTGAGTCAAAAGAAAGGTAAATCAAAGGTTCAGATATTTGATGAAGAGGAGAATAATGAAGTGCAGGTTGAAGTTGAAGAAATGCCAAGATTTGATCCTGAGTGTAAAGAACTAGAAACCTCAAGGAGTGGAGAACTCAGAAGGTCATCAAGACACAAGTGGCAACCTACAAGGTATAGCTATGACACTTCTTTTTTGGCTACCAAAGATTATGCTTACATGATAAAGGTAGATGAAGACCCTTCCACATATGAAGAGGCAAAAGGTAAGGAAAATTGGGAGAAAGCTATGCAGGAAGAATATGATGCATTAATGGAGAATCAAACATGGGATTTGGTTCCTAAACCAAATAGTCAGAAGATCATTGGATGCAAATGGGTCTACAAGACTAAGAGGTTTGCAGATGGAAGTGTGTCTAGGTATAAAGCTAGACTTGTTGTGAAAGGGTTTGCTCAAACATATGGTATTGATTATGATGAGACCTATAGTCCTGTGGCAAAGATGACAACCATCAGGACACTCATAGCCATTGCTGCATGTAAAGCTTAGAAATTATGTCAATTAGATGTGAAGAATGCTTTTTTAAATGGTTACATTTCAGATGATGTTTTCATGGAGCAACCTCAAGGATTCAGAGATGGAAGGTATCCAGATCATGTATGTAAGCTCAAGAGAGCTTTGTATGGTTTGAAGCAGGCCCCAAGGGCATGGAATTATAGACTTGTGAAGTTCTTGAAAGAACTTGGATTTCAAGTATCTAAGGCAGATAGTAGCTTGCTTGTTAAAGCAAGTGATGATGGGTTCATTTACATGTGCATATATGTTGATGATATAATTCTTACAGGTACAGATGAGAAAGGCATTCAAAGCTTAAAGAAGCAAATGGAGAAAGAGTTCAAAATCAGTGACTTGGGAGACTTGTCATATTTCTTGGGCATGGAGATTTCATACACTCAACATGGAGTGTATGTGACTCAAGAAAGGTATTTGAGAAACTTGTTAATCAAGTTTAAAATGAATGATTGCAAGGTAGCACCTACTCCAATGGAGGTGAATCACAAATTGAGCAGATATGGAGGTGAAGAGTTCAAGGACATGAAACAATATCAGAGATTGGTTGGTAGTCTGATCTATGCTACATTAACCAGGCCTGACTTGTCATATGCAGTTGGAGTTTTGTCTCAATTCATGCATTGTCCTAGGAAAGCACATTGGATTGCAGGTCAAAGAGTGTTGAAGTACATTAAGGGTACACTCAAAGAGGGTTTGTATTATGGTTTTACATCAGATACAAACATCAAAATATATAGTGATGCAGATTGGGCAGGTAATCCTGATGATAGAAGATCAACATATGGATACTTGTGTTATGTGGGAGATAAGTTAATTTCTTGGTGTTCAAAGAAGCAACACACAGTTGCTTTATCATCTATAGAAGTTGAGTACAAAGGTATCGTTGAAGCTACAAAGGAAGTGATATGGCTTAAGACTCTCATGAAGAGTTTTGACACCATACAGAGTACACCTATCATTTATGGAGATAACATGAGTTCATTGTATTTAGCTGCTAATCCTGTGTTTCATGCAAGGACTAAACACATTGAGATTCAGTATCACTTTCTGAGAGAAAAGGTGATGGATAAAGAGATTGAAGTCATACATACTTCAATAAAAGATCAGATAGCTGATATGCTTACCAAAAGCTTGGATGGACCAAAGCTACAGAGATTCAAAGACATGGCAAGCATAAAGAAGTTAGAGAAAACATCAATTGATGATTGAGGGGGAGCTGTTGGTGCAGAGCAATCAACAATTGATGATTTAATGAATTATTGGAGTCAAGCATTGAAGGAAAGATTCAAGTTGTGAAGCATGGAAGAAGAATACATTCAAAAGAGGAAGATGTGTACACATATGTACAGATAGTTCACTTATATCTTTGAGAAGTCATAAGGTTGTAAATTTTTGTATATATATATACTATGAAAATGTCAGGGCAAGTATGAGAGAGCATGAGAATAGAGTAATCAGTAGTTGTATGTGTCATTAGACATCTTAGAAGTGAGTTAAGACTCTCTCATCACTCAGTTGTAATTTTTCTCAGAAATGAAGAAAATGTTGCACCCGATATTTTTGAGTTTTCTCCTTCTCTGTTAGATCTTTTGTGAAATGCTTTTGTACAAGTCTAAGTCTATAGGTGATCGAGCTCTGTACAAATTTTTAGCTTCCAATTGTGATCAGGCTGAGAGAATTAAGTGTAGGAACATTTGCATATGTGAATGAGAAGAAGTGAAGTTACAGGAGGCACAAAATTCGATACGAATGTTTTGATCAATTCTCCTTCCACAATTTAAAGTTTTGAGCAAGTAAGTACTTAATCTTTAAGTTGGAAGTTAAGCTACTTGTGGCTAAAAGCATTTGTAGAAACGGGTTCTAGATTAAGAGAACCAAAGGCTTAAAGTCATAGGTGTCTAAATCGACTTCTCAGAAGAACAGTTTTAGACATAGGTGAGTTCTTGAGATCATTTCTCAAGATCTACTGAATCTTCTAGAGTGATTAAACTTGGAGAAGGTGCGCAATCTATAGGTGACACCTCATACAAAGTTTTATAAAAAACTTTACACAATTGATAAGGCAATGAGTGATTTATGTGCAGCAGACTTTCTGTGTATTCTCCTTCTTCACAGTTTGTTCAGAAAATTTGATAATTCAGTATTGGTCTTCTAAAATTGGTGAAGATTTGAGTTATTCTTGTTATAGAGGCGCTCTAAATACAAGAGTAACTTTTTCTTTTGGAGATTAACACTCTCCATCAGTACCTACTCAATCTCTTGGAGCATCCATCCATCTTTCCAAGCAGAGCCACAACAAGATTGAAGCATGAAAGACCATTATGAAGTGCTAAAGAAGGAGAAGTCTTATGGGAGGTTAGGGAATCTCATGTGTATTATAAGAAACATTAATGCATGGAATTCCATTTCTATCTAGTAAATGACTAGCACTTGGTCTCTTAGGCTTGGACAAGAATTCCAAGAGAGAAAAACTAGTGAGCTTAGAAATGTAATTAATAAAAGCTGATTAATCATGCGAAGTGATTCTAAGTTTTTTAAAGATAGTGCATGCATTTAAATCCCACACAATGGATCCAATCGTGAAGTGAAATATGCTTTTCCTAGCTTCAAACCAAAGTGGTTGAGGTAGTGAGAAAGCACACATGAAGCTAATCTCTCAACCCAAATCTGATATGACATGAAACCCAAGCATAGGATGAAAGAAGAGCTACAAGAATAGAGAAAAATTTAGGATGCAAAGAGATTTACAAGCCCCCTAAATAGGCTTTCTCAACGTTTGGTCTCAATAGTAGCAAACCCCATGATTTCGATATGAAGTTGTGGACTAAACACACTCCAGTCCCAATGCTTTGTGGTATCCAAATAGCTTAAATGGTGTGGCTTGGACACAATTCCAGCAAGGGGTAGCGACAAAACCAACCCTCTTATGATTATCGCCATGAAGTATGATCCTTGAGAAGTGGCTTCAAACCTATTATCAACTAAAGGAAGCATTGAGGTTGCAAGTTCAAGAGGTTGCAACCTCCTCCAAATCCAAATGAAAGAGCTTCAAAAGTGTGTCTTCTCACCACACCGGACACTTGATTGTTCAAGAGATTAGAAGCTAACAAATAGAGGAAAGGAGATGCAAATCATGGTATGGAAAGATGATACAGAAGGTGATGGAAACTCCACCTATATTCTCCAATTTTATTAAGAGTATCCTTACATCAACATCTTGAACAAACTCTTGTCACACAACCTTGTAAAACTATGGACAATACTTTGACATCCAAACGTTTGAGATTAACCTCCATATTTTGATCTAGTGGCTTGAAGTCCTCAAGCCATGAAGCACAATATCCTTCATAAGATGTTTTTGGACACAATCCCCATCACGAACCAAGTGAAAGGTTGTCCTTAAGTTGGAATCTTCATGAAGAAGATCTTCAAAATTATGTAATCAAAAGCATAGAAGTTCCAAAGCCTGGAACATAGTCAAGAAACTTCAATGAACAAAAACCCTTCAAGAATGTTTTGGCATCTCTACTTTAAGAACCATTTGTAGGCTCTAATACATGTCTCCAAGCTTCCCTTGATTGTCACTTTCAAAGAAGCACCAAGTTGTTCTAGAAATCTACAAATTATGTTCTCACACCAAGGGAATCAACATAGAAAGTGCATGTGTGAGTAGTGCTAATAGAGGATGCAATGAAGTCATTAGGGACACCTTAATTAAGTGTTAATTGTAAATAAGTTCCTCAATTCGAGTTCAAATATAACTCAATACCTAAAAGGATTAGCGCGTGACATCGAATCTTGCAAGTGGAGTGAAATGATTCAAATATAATGAACATAGATGCTTTGAGAGATATGAATTTAGAAAACTTGAGTGAGCATGTGAAAGAACTCTTAAAAATGTAGCACAAAACACATCATGTCACACAAGCAAATGAGAAGATCATGAGCCACTTTGAGCTGCAACAAGTAGGTAGGAAATGAGGGTAATGAAAACATGGTAATCCTTCCCTAAACCTAAACATGGGAGGCACATGAGATTAGTAGCAATAAACCAAGATAGATTTTAACTATATGGATGCAAAGAAGTTGGCCTTGTTCTAAGCAAGCTCATGAAGCATTCGTAAGCAAAAGGAGTGCTATCTTAGTTCGTAATCATAGTCCTTTGAAAATACATGCTCCATGCTGTCCTCTTCATTAGAGATGTGCTGCAGGCAAAAGAGGTAGGATGTAACCTAAGGAAAATATCTCTAACAATGTGTGTTGAGTCATAAATAGTTGATTGATAGTCCTTGCTTTCATTTGATTGGCATGGTATGACTATTTTACACCTAAGATCATGGCTTCCACCTTGTTTTGAGGTTGTTTATAGTGCATAATATGTGTTGCTTGGCAGCAAAGGAAGGAGAGGCATATACCAAAGAGGACTTCATTCCCTTAAAATACTTGCTCTTCCTGAGAGAGAAGAGGGATGATGTGTGTTGAGACCACTATAAAAGGAGGAGGTAGGACATAAGTCGTAAGAGGGACTTCATTCAAGAAAAAAAGTATGAAGGAGAGGGAGAGACAAAAAAAGAACATAAAAAATGTATGAAACATGAACTAAGAGCAAGAGAAGTTAAATATAAGAGAAAATAAAAACATTTTGAGCTCAAAAGATATTCCAAGAGTCCTATTTGCAAAGAAATCATCCTACACTTCTAGGGACATCGTTCTTGGCATAGAGCTATCACTCGGGCTACTTTGGGGGCAAGCTTAAATCATCTCTAAATAGTATACACCAATCGTGGGAGGCATAAGTACTATACAGTGGGATCAAGTACAAAACAAAATGAGAAAGAATTCGGCAAGGATGTCCCTATAAGGACATCATCTAGACATCAGTACCATAACCCTAGAGGAACTAAGTTTCCTCATTTGTAATAAGTAAAAACATCTATATTTGTACTGATTGAGGGCTATTCTGAGCCTTCCTTTCCATCGTAGCTCCAAGTGCTCCATTTCTAACTACTTATATTCTCATTCCAAAGCTAGTTTGTTGCATAAAGTTTAGTTTCTACATGACATTAGCTTTCATCATCAAACCGATAGGCAAACATCTCCACTGACACATCTATAATAACCTTAGGGGGCATAGTTTGTGTATTTTCTTCACACATATCTACATCCTAAAGATTGATAAAACTTAGATTGAGTATTACAAGAGAAAGTTGACACTTTCAAGGTGTATTATCTTTGGAATGGACATGAAAATCTTATTTCTCTCCAATATTACAAGTATCCGCAATAATTTCATCATAAATCTCTAAGACTATGGCAAAGTTCTTCTTGAGAAGTTGAGGATGAAGAATCACCATGCCTAAGAATCAAGCATGAAAGCCAAAGTTGTATTTGAAAAATGCAAACCGACTAACATGAAGAAAAATGTAGATAGATATCATGCAAAGAAGTCATTTATTTGTAATTATTGTGGGAAATGAGGGTGCATAGAGACATTATATTATAAGAAAAATAAAAAATCCACTAGATCTTCCTATCTCAAGTAGAATTCATATATAATAGAATACTTAGCTGCAAAGGTTTTTGTTCCTTTCAAATCTAAATCATTTCGCATCCTATTATACATGCTTTTTGATAGTAGATTCACATGCAAATCATGAAGCATAAAAATTTGGAAGACTACCACTAACAAATGTATCTGGGTGCCAATAAAAGAGTTGACATCAATGGGAAATAAGAAGTATGGATTCTAAATTTAAAGGTGAAGCTTATGTCAAGTGATGTGATATATGTTCTAACTCTCTCTAATAACTAACCTTGTCTCAATGACGATTCTCACTCAAAACTTCAAACAAGTTCTATTAGATGAAGACATAGTAAAATTGATTTTTCCAAGCACAAAACAAGTCTTAGAAATGGACCAAGAGTACTTAGGTATGTACAAGCTTCAAGTCTTAGAAATAGACCAAGAGGACAAAGGTATTTACAAGCTTTTAGGTATACTCATAAAGAATATAATATTCAATCTTTGGCATCACCATCTAGGATACATTTTATGCTTGATCAAGGTTTTCTTTTGAAATGTGATTTGGTTTCTTCTAAATATATCTTACAAGAAGTCTCCCTAACCATGTTTTAAATAGACCAAGTCTCCCTATACCAATAAAAGAGTGGTCATCAATGGGAAATGAAAAGTATGGATTTGAAATTCAAAGATGAAACTTATGTTTTAAGTGATGTGATATATGAAAAGTATTACATTAAATGGATGAATAATGAGGGAGAATGAATGCAAACAACTTAGGGGTAGAGTGTTGCAACATTGCCTACACACACACACACATAGATATGCCTAATCAAAGATAAAAACAAGAAAACAAGGGGTTATCTTAAGCAAGGGGCTTGCTTATTAGAACTCTAAGACTTAGTGCACATTCTAAATGAATTAAAAATCAAACAAGATGACACATGAGAAGTGGAGACACATGCTACTTTTATAGTGAGAAGTTGGTCCCTAAAATCTAGGAACCACCTTTCCCAATTAGGCTCATAAATTGGAGGACTTAGTTGAGATGACTTGAGGAGTGGTTGATTGAGTACTCTTGATGAAATATCAAGGATTTTGGCTTCCTTACATTGATCCACATGCCCATGATTGATTTCCCATGAATTTGTGATTGAAGCTTGACTTTTAACATTGCCCCTCAAGCTTCAAATCTTCATCTTCATCAGAGCTCCGTCATGTTGATGCATTGTGTTGCAAAGTAAAGAAGCACAAAAAAGGGAGCCCCAAAATTTTTCAAATTATGGGCACAAATTTTCTTCTTCAAATTTCTATGAAAACCTCATAAAGCCATGTAAATGCACTAGAGGAGTCCTCTAGATGCATAATAGTAGGAGAATTAGTGTTTTTCAATAAAAGTGCTGGTCTCTTGTGTAAAAGGACCAATTTTAGGGCACATGTATATAAGTCACTTGGTGACTCTTGTAAAGACCATTTTGCCATTGTGAGAATGGAAGAAGAAATTTCGAAATGCCTCTTTCTTGCTGATTATCTTCTTCTCCAAGAGACTTTGTGTGTGTGCAATGCTTGAAATGTGTGTGTAGTACTGTTGTCTACCCCATCCCTTCTCTTTTAAACTATTGTAGTGCATGTGTGTGTCTTGAGGAGTTGTGGAGTAGGTATTGGTGTTTCTCACCATTCACTGTTTTGCTCATTACTTGAAGTACATTTGTCAAATTTGACTTAGAATACTGGCACTAGATGCATCTTTTTGAGAGCTTGCAAAAGGACTGCTATTGACCATATTCGGAGTCCGAAGCTGAGAGAAAAGTCCTAATTTGTGCATACTACTATAAATGGTATCCCGATGTGCTTCATAGAATTAGTGAGTTGGAGAGGTAGTTAAGACAAGTCATATGCATTGCAACATTGATACTTCACTTACCATCATGTGTGCACATGTCCTCATACACTTGGTATGTATAATCTCTCGCATTGATAATTAAATGTGTATCAATCCACCAGTATATGCACTTGTGGGGCGATTGAGGTATAGTCTCATCGACACAAGTCCCTAAGACTTCATGACTTAGGTACACACATTTTTGGCACTGTTGCCAAGGATTAGCCCAACCAAGGTGCCTTTGTGATGGTTATAGCTATGGAGTGAATGAATAATACTTCTAGAGGTGAATTTAGTGAGTGGAAAATCATCAACCATTTTAGCACTTGTTACTTCACACTTTAGGACGTGTGTAATGATTTTTTAGGTGTCGGTCTAGGAGTAAGGGAGTGAGGAAGGGTTAGGGTTTAGGGAAGAGAGAGAGGTAGTGTTAGGATAGGTAAATTTCCACTAGGAAACTCAAAAAGAAAAAAAGAAACAAAAATTTTCTAGTTCAGTTCACTTCAGGCACTTGGTTAGTCAAGGCTTTAAAACTCAAAAAAATGGTTAGTCTTCAATTACTTGTTTTGAGCAAGTATCATGGAGCATAGCAACAACCGGTATCACTGAAGCAATATCATGGAGAGCGAATGTTTTTGCTCATCATGTGAGCAAAAAGCTTGGGCAAACTACTCTTGAAGGTGAGCTCATCAACCCTATAACCTCAGAAAATCAAAAGAGCACTCATAAATGACACACAGTATCGTGGGATAAAACAAAAGTTTTTGAGTGAGTTTTTGAGTGGCACAATGAGCTAAAGAGAAGAGGAGAGAGAAGCAAGCACTTTGCACAAAAAAGTTTTGAATTTTAGTCACTTTTGACTGCAGTATTGCGATCGGTTGAATTTTGGTATCATGATACCAAAATTCCCTAGTATCGTGATACTCGCCTGGTATCATATCATGCATACCCCCTTGAGGTATCAAGATACTGTCAAGGTATTGTGTATCACCAAGTGCTGGTATCGCGATCATGATTCTTAGGTGGTATGATATCGCAGTCCACTATTATCGTATCGTCCACATAGAGGTATCATATCTCCATTAAATCGGTATCATATTGTTAAGAGTGAAGTGTTGTCCAGATCTAGGTATCGTATCGTCTAGCTCGTAGTATCCTATCATTGACAAGATCAGTATCGTGGTATGATATCGCAGTCCACTATTATCGTATCGTCCACATAGAGGTATCATATCTCCATTAAATCGGTATCATATTGTTGAGAGTGAAGTGTTGTCCAGATCTAGGTATCGTATCGTCTAGCTCGTAGTATCCTATCATTGACAAGATCAGTATCGTACCGTCCACATAGTGGTATTGTATTGCCATCTACAATCGAGTATCGTGAGGATTTGGTATCGTCTGAGCATTGGTATCATATCCCGAGTATATCTGGTATCATGTCATGACCCAATAGAGGTATCATATCGTGAACAGATCCAATATCATATCACCTTGCTTAGTAGTATCATATCATGTGAATCATTGGTATCGTCACAATAGTAGTATCATATCATCAAAGAGGTATCCTCTAGAGTGGTATCATATCATACCTACCTAGTATCGTATCGCCCATCACTGGTATCATCTAGAGCAATCCAGGTAGAATAAAATTAAAACCCTGAGTAATCTGACAGATAACTAAGGGGAAGAAGAGGTAAGATATAGACTTAAGAGGTGAACAAAATTAAGGTCAGGAAGGGTGCTAAGGAGTCAAATGTTGGAGAAACAATCACTAATTGGACATATATTTGAAGGTCAAATCTTAGGAAGAAAACCCCATGCCTATGTGAAGGGACAAATTCACAAGTGTATCATATTTGTAAAGTTAGTTTACTTTACTTCTAGAATTTTTTTTTTTTTTTAAGTCACGAGAATGCGAAAATCTATATAAGTTAGTTTGTATCAACTGATGCGAAGAGAAAAAAGAAGAGGGAAGATAATAAGAGAGTGAGTTAGAACTCATCTTGTATGACTGAGAATAGTCGGGCTTCTCTGCGTGAGAAAGCACCTGTGTATTTTTGAGTTTTCATAGCTATCACAAGAACTAGTTAAAGTTCTATGTATAAGTCTTCTTCCTCCATCTCCAGTGTTTGTCTTCTATGTAATGATTTGAAAGGTTGAAGTTTTCCAAGCAAGTCGATGCCTGGCATCGAATGTATGTTGAAAGGTTGAGTTTTATGCGAGAAGTCGATGCCTGGCATCGAATCCTAGCTGATAAGTCCTTATCTTCATATTTGACTTTTATCTACTGATGAAGCTTCTTAAAATCATGAGGTTCGTGGAGCAACTCGATGCCTGGCATCGAGTTTCAGCATAAAGTCAATGCCTGGCATCGACTTCCCACATAAAAGTGGTCTTGCTCATGTGTGTGTAAAAGAGGATAATTCTGGTGCTGAAAAAGTGGCTGAAAAAGCTCAAAGTTCATGCCTGGCATCGAGTTTTGGTTGCAAGTCGATGCTAGGCATCGAATTTTTATTTTTAGACAGCGAAATTTACTAAAACAGGCAAAATTTCTAGTTTTGGAAGGTCATATAGGCTCATCTTATGAAGGTCATAACTTGAGTTCTAGAGATCTATTTGATGCATATGATACCTTGTTGGAAAGCTCTACTCTTCTAGTTTCATCCACTAAAAGATCTTGGAGAAATAATATTTGAGCTAAGAAAAATTAGCAAAATACTGAAGGTATGTCATTTAGTGACTAGGAATTTCTGTAGAAGCAAAGTTCTCACTTTAGGCTATCATTTCTCAAAGTTTGGAGTGGCAATGAGTTAATGGTGACCATAGAGGTGTTCTAGTGTCACATTAATTCATTTCTTGTGGTGTTTCATACATCAACAAGTGGTATCAGAGCAGAAAGATCCTAAAGAGCAGAAGCCGGCAAAGGTACGAGAAGTTTTGGAAAGTTTTCCATTAAAATTTCAAAGGTGAAGCATTTGAAGACACAAGGCATGAAAAGATTACTTTCGAAGTATCCTCATACACAAAGAACTCCAAAAGGTATTATCCTTTATCCTTTAAGCTCACAGGTTGTAGCAGAAGGGAAGGAGTATGGCAGCTCATATCTCCATTGACAAACTGGACAGAGATAATTACCCCGCATGGGTAATGAGAATGGAAGCCTTACTTATGAGTAAGGATCTCATGATATATGTTACAGGTGAAGAAGAGAAGCCAGTATTTGAAGATGAAAGCCGACCAAAGAAAGAAGAACTAGATGCTTTAAAGCATTGGCAGAAGAAGGATGCAAGTGCAAAAGCCTACATCTACAATACAATCTCTGATCATTTGCTACCACACATCAGAGGATTGGACTCATCTGAAGATATATGGAATGCATTGGAGTATCATTTCCAAAGCACTACAAAAGCACGGAAAGCAAGTCTATGGTCAGAGTTTACAACATTCAAGAAGAAGCCAAATCAAAGTATTAGTGATTATGTCACTAAGATGAAGGATCTAGCAAATAGTCTTGGATCCATAGATGAAGATATTGAAGATCATAGATTGATTGCTCAACTACTTGCAGGATTGAGAGGGGATGAAAGGTGGAAACCTTTTGTCTTATCAACAGAACTTTCATTAAATCATTATGTTCCAGATTTGAATCAATTACTTGGTTTGATGCTCACATATGAGCAAGACTTGAAGGGAGATGGAGATAAAGGACAAAGTTCTGCAATGTACATGAAGAACAAGAAGAAAGGAGATAAAGGTAAAGAAAAGGATGAAGAAGAGTCAACTACTCAAGTTTATTATGCAAGAGGTAAAGGCACTGGCAGAGGAAGACCAAGAGGTTTTGGAAGAGGAAGAGGTAATCAGAATAA
This sequence comes from Ceratopteris richardii, assembly GCA_020310875.1. Classification (NCBI taxonomy): domain Eukaryota; kingdom Viridiplantae; phylum Streptophyta; class Polypodiopsida; order Polypodiales; family Pteridaceae; genus Ceratopteris; species Ceratopteris richardii. The sequence continues at coordinate 41,643,369 of CM035443.1, read as the reverse complement.
CAACAAGAAGGCTTGTTGGATCTATGGATTGAGTAATCATTTGGCTCATGACTGTTGGCACAATCAACAAGGATCAAACCAGAATCAAAACAATAATAGCAGAGGTCGAGGTGGAAGATATCAAAGTAATTTTCAAAGAGGTAGACAAAGTCAAAGAGGAGGCTATGATAGAGGTGGAGGAAGAAGTTGGGGACAGAATCAATCCTACAACACCACCCACTACAACTATGCAAATGACACACAGAATGAAAGTCATACATCATTGATGATGAATTCAATCAGCACATCAGATCAAGAAGATCTAAAGGTATTTTACATTGACTCGGGATGTTCTAATCATTTGTCAGGAAACATAGAATTGATGTTAGAATCGGAAAAAGGCATTTCTAGTCATAGTGTTCAAACAGGTGATAATACAAGACATAGTGTACATTCAATTGGAAAAGTGAAATGCAAGAGTGGAGCAGATTTGCTAACCAATGTTTTGCATGTTCCCACAATACCTAAAAACTTGATTAGTGTGGGACAGATAGTTGAAAAAGGTTTTCAAGTCAGGTTTACAAATGAAGGAGTATTTGTTGAAGATCCAGAGAATGGATATAATCAGATTGTCTCTGGTAAGAAAGAAGGGAGACTCTTTACTTTAAGAGTTCAAGGGAACATTGGTCAAGCTTTGCTCACACATGGTGAAGGAGTGATTACAGAACTTGATCTCTGGCATAAGAGATTAGGTCATTTCAATGAAAGAGGAATTAAAGCTATGGTTACTAATAAGTCTGTACTAGGATTACCAAATGTGCAAAGTCAACATATGGTTTATAAATGTGAAGCATGTCAAATGGGAAAAGCACACAGGTTACCATTTCAAAAGAAAGGATTCAAACATGATGGAGTACTTGAGCTCATTCATAGAGATGTATGGGGACCAACAAAAGAAGGATCTTTCAGTGGCTCAAGGTACTATGTTCTTTTCATTGATGATGCTACAAGATGGATAACATTATATGTTTTGAAGGAAAGATCAGAAGTGTTTGGAGCTTTCAAGCATTTTCATGCATATGCAGAGAGAGTCACAGGTGAAAAGCTTAAAAGACTGAGGTCTGATGGAGGGGGAGAATACTTCTCCCAAGAGTTCAATGATTATCTTTGGAATGCAGGTATTAAGAGGGAAATAACCTGCAGGTATACACCACAACAAAATGGTGTAGCAAAAAGAAGAAACAAGACTTTGGTTGAGTTTGCTAGAGCTATGCTAAAGGAGAAGAACTGTCCAAATTATCTTTGGGCTGAGGCTATAAATGTTAAAAATAAAGAAGTAAGCTCGTATATATTTTTGCAAAAAGGATTTTCTTCAAGTAGAAGGAAAATACAAAAATGAAAAATAGAAGCATTTACTTCAGCAAGTAGTGGAGGCCAAAAGAGAATCATTCAAAAGAGAATCAAATCCAAAATCTGAATTGTAAGAGGAGTGGCTGTCCAAAGTAGTGGAGAAATGATGGAGAAGAGCTCTCAAACTCATCATGAGAGTTTTTGGTCACTTGGCTATAAAAGAAGAAAGGGAGGACACTCAAGGAGGTAGGAAGAAGGCGTGGAAGCCCCCTTGTATCTACTTCATTTGGTTTGAGTCATTTCGTTCAGTTCACTCTCATAGAGTGTGTCCAGCTGCACACCCATTTTTGGGTAGTCTACTTGTGAGAGTCATATCTCTCAACATATGTATCCAAATTTAGTGTTTAAACATTCGTTGGAAAGCTTATCTTGAGTACTTCCTTTGTCTAGAACAGTTTTATGAAATTCTTTATGCTCTCTAAGTTATTCAGGTTTTAGTGAAGTCCAGTTTTCAGCCTAACTGAGTGGATAGGTAGTCTGTTTTGAATCAAATAGTTGACAACTCAAATCTACTCCAAATTAAGTGTTTGATATCTCATTTGAAAGCTCTAGGTTTCTAGTTTGAGTGACCAAAGTTTCAAGTTCATTGGATATTTCAGTTGGTACCAGTTTTCATTTGAAGGTTCTGCTGTTGGCAAGAGTCTTCATCCTGAGAAGGTCTTCTACACTTTCCGCTGCGATTAGGAGAGGAATTCTCCAACATTTGGTATCAGAGCCTTGGAGTTTGAAGAGGCAAAGCATTGGAACTAAACTGAAGCAAAGGGAAAGCTACAAATCAAGGGGGAGCTTCGTGAATTCAAGAGAGAGCGCCACAACATACTTGAGGTAAACTTCAATCTTGGAAGTTTTCAATGGCTGATTTAGGACAAGAAGTTGAGAAGTTAGACAAAGACAATTTTTAGTCTTGGAGGTATAGAATGATAAATTACCTTAAAGGTAAAGGTTTATGGGGTTTAGTTAGTGGAGATGATCCACAACCGGTAGACCTTGAAGATCCCAACATTACTCTGGCACAAAGGAGACAATTTGCTGATTGGGAAGAGAGGAATCGAAGGGTGATGTTCCTCATCTCACAAGTTATTTCTAACACTATGATTGGTCATGTGCAAAGCTTAGAAACAGCCAAAGAAGTTTGGGAAGCATTGGAGAAGGTGTATGCTACCTCAACAAGGTCTCGGAGGATGCAACTCAAGAACGAGCTCAACAACATGAAGAAAAGCTCAAACCAAAGCATTAGTGAGTATACATTGAGGATTAAGGAGCTTCGAGATCAACTAGCATCAGTTGGATGCAAGATAGAAGAGGAAGACATCGTCCAAACAGCCCTCAATGGCTTGAGGAGTGAAGAAAAGTGGAAGCCCCTCATCACAAACATCCTTTATAGAGATCCTCTACCAACATTCGACGAGATTATACCAAATCTTGTGGCTGAAGAGGTTGCTCAACAAGGAGAAGGCAACAAAGGTAAGGACAGCCATAGTCAAATGTTATATGCAGGAAGAGGTAGAGGAAGGAACTCAAGAGGAGGCTTGAGAGGAAGAGGAAGAAGCTACAACAATACAAATTTCAGCCAACACAACTCGGACGACAACAAGGACAACTCAAATGACAACACACATGGAAGAGGTCGAGGAAGAAATAGAGGAAGAGGTCGAGGTTCATACAATCCTCATAAAGGTATAACATGTTATCATTGTGGTAAACTAGGACATTATGCAAATGATTGTTGGCAAAAGAATGGAAGGCTGAATGGAGGCAACCAAAGGAGCCAAAATAACTATGCGAGTACATCAAGTGAAGGAGACAAGCAAACCATGCTTGCCATGAAGCATGACTACAACAACTCGAGAAGTGATGACCAAAAATGGTTCATAGATTCAGGTTGCAGCAACCATATGACATGCCAAGGAGATTTGTTCACAAAGCTACAAGCTCCAAGTGGAAAAGGATGTGTAGAGACCGGCGATGAAACTCAACACGCAATTGAGCATGTTGGAGATATCAAGCTTGGAGACAAGAAGGTATTGGCTGATGTTCTTCATGTTCCTACTATTGCAAAGAATTTGATTTCAGTAGGACAAATGGTAGAGAAAGGATATCATGTTATCTTCAATGAAAAAGGCTGCTTTATAAAGAATCCAAAAGAAGGATTCAAGGTCATTGCTCAAGGAAGGAAAGAAGGAAGGATGTTCACTTTGGACATTCAACAACCGCATGGAAAGGTGATGTATATTCAGTTTGGAAACAAGAGGATAGCTGAAATCAATTTGTGGCACAAAAGGTTTGGACATATCAACATTCCCAAGCTCAAGGACATGAGCAACCATGAAGTGGTAAGAGGTCTTCCAAGATTCAATGATGCCGGACTACATGAGTTTTGTGAAGCATGCCAACTAGGAAAGCAAACTCGACAACCATTCAAGAAAAGCAACTATGTGGCAAGGAATGTCCTCGACTTGATACACACGGATGTATGGGGACCATCACAACAACCATCAGTGGCTGGTAATAGATATTTTGTCACTTTTATTGATGATCATTCAAGGAACGTATGGATGTTTTGCATAAAACAAAAATCAGATGTGGTCTCCATGTTCAAGAGATTTAAAGCACAGGTAGAAAAGGAAACAGGACGCTACATAAAGACCTTGAGGTCTGATGGAGGAGGAGAATATTTCTCCAAAGAATTTTTAGACTTTCTTTATGAAAATGGAATCAAGAGACAATTTACATGTAGGTACACACCTCAACAAAATGGAATAGCTGAAAGGAAAAATCGACATATCACAGAAGTTGCAAGATGCATGCTCAACGAGATGAAGATGCCACTAAACTATTGGGCTGAAGCAACTAGTACGGCCGTTTATTTGATGAACAAGTGCACAACGGCTGGAGTGCATAATCTAACTCCCGAGGAGGTTTATTCCGGTAAGAAGCCTGACCTTACACATCTCAAAGTTTTTGGATGTGTGTGTTATGTTCACATCCCTCAAGAACTAAGGACAAAGATGGAGGCAAAGTCCGAAAAATGTATTTTTATTGGATATTTATCGGAGCAAAAGGGATATAGGTGCTAAAATCCGGTGACAAAGGAGCTACGAGTCTCACGAGATGTGGTATTTGATGAGCTAAGACCATGGTTTGGAGACAAAGGGAAAGAGAAGACTCTTGAAGAAGATTGCGAAGATGATGAAGGTGCTGTCCAAGAAGAATTTCAGCAAACAAGCACTCAAATGTCAGGTCCAGAAGCTTCTACATCACTTGGAGAAAGCTCAACATGGAAGGGGAGGCTAAGGAGTCATTCCTCATCACCAACATCAGCTTATGAAAGATGTAAAGCCGAAAGTGCTGCCCAAAATAGTGATTCAAATACAAGTGAAGAAGAGTATGAAGAGGTGATCACACCGAAGGTAAAGTTGAACCGATTGAAGAAGCAATGTTCAAAAGGAAATGAAAGGAGGTCTTCAAGAGCAAGGTATCCAATTGAAAGGCTGAGCTATGATAGTTTTATTGCAAAACATTTTGCATATATGACACAGGTGGTCAAAGATAAAGAACCGGATGCATATGAAGAAGCATGTACACAAAAAGAATGGCAAGAAGCTATGCAAGAAGAGATGAAAGCTCTCAAGGACAATCACACATGGGAGCTAGTTCCAAAGGCTGAAGGTATGAAGATTGTTCCAAATAAATGGGTGTTTAAAATAAAGAGAAATGCTGACGGCTCTCTAGCAAGGCATAAAGCTAGACTAGTAGCAAAAGGATTCAAGCAAACTCACGGTATCGATTATGAAGAGACTTTCAGCCCGGTTGCAAAGATGGGAACAATTAGAACCTTGATTGGAGTGAGTGCAGCAAGGAGATGGTCATTGTACCAACTCGACATAAAAAATGCTTTTCTCAATGGTGAACTTCAAGAAGAGGTATACATGAGTCAACCGATTGGATTTGAAGACAAAAAGCATCCAAATTTTGTTTGTAGATTGAAGAAAGCTTTGTATGGGCTGAAGCAAACACCACGTGCTTGGAATCAAAGATTGGTCGAGTACCTCACAAGGTGTGGGTATAGTCCAAGTAATGCAGATCCCTCTCTCTACATGAAGAAAGAAGAAGGCAAGCAGGTATATATTTGCATATACGTTGATGATCTCATCATAACAGGAAGTAATGTTACAGGAATACAAGAGATCAAAAGGAAACTCGATAAGGAGTTTAAAATTTCAGATCTTGGTGAGCTGAAATACTTTTTAGGCATTGAGATAGTCTATGGGAAAGATGGCATTTACTTAATGCAAAGAAAGTACCTATTGGATGTTCTTTTCAGATTTGGAATGAGTGAATGCAAACCACTCACTCAACCTATGGACACAAATGTGAAGCTATGCTCAAATGATGGAGAGAAGTTACATGATGTAACTACATACAGGAGTATTATAGGTTCATTGATCTATGCTACGATCACAAGACTAGATTTGTGTTATATTGTTGGAGTTCTTTCTCAATTTATGCAAGCTCCAACAAGTGAACATTTAAATTCAGCCAAACGAGTGCTAAGATATGTGAAGCACACTGTCAATCATGCATTGTTTTATAGATATGATGAAGAATTGCAGGTAAAGGGCTTTAGTGATGCTGATTGGGCTGGTTCCAAGGAGGATAGAAGATCCACTTCAGGTTATGTGTTCATGATAGGTAGCAAACCTATCACATGGAGCTCAAAGAAGCAACCTACTGTTGCACTATCATCTACAGAAGCTGAATATAGAGGTTTAGCCTTTGCAACTTGTGAAGCTATGTGGATTAAGAAGCTCTTGGCTGATCTTGATGTGCAGGTGGAGACCATTCCAATTTATGGTGACAACATGTCAAGCATTCACTTGACAAACAATCCAATGTTTCATGCACGAAGCAAGCACATAGAAGTGCATTATCATTATGTTCGAGAAAAAGTTTTGAGCAAGGATGTGGATATAAAGTTCATTGGAACTAATGACCAGGTTGCAGACATGCTTACAAAGTCCCTCGATGCTTCTAAGCTCAAGAGGTTCAAGGACGACATCAACTTACAAGATATGGTTGAAGGTGCAAGCTCACATGTGAGTTTGAGGGGGAGTGTTAAAAATAAAGAAGTAAGCTCGTATATATTTTTGCAAAAAGGATTTTCTTCAAGTAGAAGGAAAATACAAAAATGAAAAATAGAAGCACTTACTTCAGCAAGTAGTGGAGGCCAAAAGAGAATCATTCAAAAGAGAATCAAATCCAAAATCTGAATTGTAAGAGGAGTGGCTGTCCAAAGTAGTGGAGAAATGATGGAGAAGAGCTCTCAAACTCATCATGAGAGTTTTTGGTCACTTGGCTATAAAAGAAGCAAGGGAGGACACTCAAGGAGGTAGGAAGAAGGCGTGGAAGCCCCCTTGTATCTACTTCATTTGGTTTGAGTCATTTCGTTCAGTTCACTCTCATAGAGTGTGTCCAACCGCACACCCATTTTTGGGTAGTCTACTTGTGAGAGTCATATCTCTCAACATATGTATCCAAATTTAGTGTTTAAACATTCGTTGGAAAGCTTATCTTGAGTACTTCCTCTATCTAGAACAGTTTTATGAAATTCTTTATGCTCTCTGAGTTATTCAGGTTTTAGTGAAGTCTAGTTTTCAGCCTAACTGAGTGGACAGGTAGTCTGTTTTGAATCAAATAGTTGACAACTCAAATCTACTCCAAATTAAGTGTTTGATATCTCATTTGAAAGCTCTAGGTGTCTAGTTTGAGTGACCAAAGTTTCAAGTTCATTGGATATTTCAGTTGGTACCAGTTTTCATTTGAAGGTTCTGCTGTTGGCAAGAGTCTTCATCCTGAGAAGGTCTTCTACACTTTCCGCTGCGATTAGGAGAGGAATTCTCCAACAGTAAATACAGCTACATATCTTGTGAATAGATTACCATGTGCAGCTCTAAATGGAATGACTCCATATGAAGCTTGGTGGGGTAAGAAACCAACACTAGATCATTGTAGAGTGTTTGGATCAATTGCATATGCTTATGTGCCATCACAACTAAGACATAAACTTGAACCAAAGGCAGAAAAATATGTGTTCATTGGTTATGATGAAAAGCAGATGGCTTACAGGTTGTGGAATCCTCTAACCAAACAATTTCTTGTTTCTAGAGATGTTACATTTGATGAAGAGAAAAGTTGGTATGCAGATCAAAGTCATACAGCTGAAGAATTTAAAGAAGAGGTAATTAGATGTAGAAAGGAAAATCAATTATGCAGGTAAATAGAGATGAAGATTATATGCAAGCAAGTACATCCAGAAGTGGATTAACAAGAAGGAATGAAGAAGCTCCTATATTTGATGAAGAGGTGTATCCAAACACATATGAAGAATGTGAACCAAGGAGGTCAAGCAGGACTAGAAGGCAACCAGAAAGGTATTCTTATGATACTTCTTACATAATTCAGAAGAACTATGCATATATGGTCAAAGATGATGAAGAACCTCAGAACTATGATGAAGCTAAAGGTAAGAAGAAATGGGAAGAAGCAATGAAGGAAGAGTTTAATGCACTAGAGGAGAACAAGACATGGGAACTTGTTCCTAAACCAAATGGTAAGAAAGTAATTGGAAATAAATGGGTTTATAAAGTGAAGAAGCTTGCAGATGGAACTATAGGCAGATACAAAGCTAGACTGGTGGTGAAAGGCTATGCCCAAACCTATGGCATAGATTATGATGAGACATTCAATCCTCTAGCTAAGATGTCAACTATAAGGACAATAATTGCTATTGCAGCTTCAAAAGGATGGACTCTAAGTCAATTGGATATAAAGAATGCATTCTTGAATGGATACATATCAGATGAGGTATACATGGAACAACCTCAAGGGTTTATAGATTCCAGGTATCCAAATTTTGTTTGCAGGTTGAGAAGAGCATTGTATGGATTGAAACAAGCTCCAAGAGCATGGAACTATAGACTGGTGAAGTATCTAAATGATCTTGGATATCAAAGTTCAAAAGCAGATCCAAGTCTACTCATCAAAAAGAACAGAGGAAGGTACAATCTACATTTGTAATGTAGATGACATTATAATCACAGGTACTTCAGATGAACGAATCAAGGAGGTAAAGAGATTACTTGAAAAAGAATTCAAGATCAGTGATCTAGGAAAGTTGTCATATTTTCTTGGAATGGAAGTCACTTATACATATCATGGCATATATGTATCACAAGAAAGGTATCTTCTGAATCTATTGAAGAAGTTTGATATGGAAAATTGCAGAGAAGCTTCAACTCCACTTGAAGTTAATCACAAGCTCAGTAAATATGATGGTGCAGAATACAAAGATATGAGGAAGTATCAATCTCTTGTGGGTAGTTTGATTTATGCTACACTAACAAGACCTGATCTTAGTTATGCAGTGGGAGTTTTGTCACAATTCATGCATTGTCCAAAGGACCCACATTGGATTGGAGGTCAAAGAGTTCTCAGATATATTAAAGGAACTATAAAGGAAGGATTATATTATCCTTTTACATCAGATTTGAAGTTGAGAGCATATAGTGACTCAGACTGGGCAGGTAATCAAGATGGCAGGAGATCAACTCATGGATACATGATTTACATTGGTGATAAGCTTGTAAGTTGGTGCTCAAAGAAACAACATACAGTAGCATTATCATCAACTGAAGCAGAGTACAAAGGACTTGTGGAAGCAGCTAAGGAGGCCATATGGATGCAGACATTGTTCAAAAGCTTAGGCATTGATCAAGGTACACCTACAATACATGGAGATAATATGAGTTCACTTTATCTTGCAGCAAATCTAGTATTTCATGCAAGAACAAAGCACATAGAGATACATTATCATTTTCTCAGAGAAAAGGTAATGGAGAAGGAGATTGAAGTGGAGTACATTTCTACTAAAGATCAGATAGGAGACATAATGACAAAGAGCTTGGATGGTGTGAAGACCAGCAGATTCAAAAGCATGGCAGGAGTAAAAGAAAAGAAGATGATATGAAGAAACAGAGAATGTCAATTAATGATTGAGGGGGAGCTGTTGGAGAAACAATCACTAATTGGACATATATTTGAAGGTCAAATCTTAGGAAGAAAACCCCATGCCTATGTGAAGGGACAAATTCACAAGTGTATCATATTTGTAAAGTTAGTTCACTTTAGTTCTAGATTTTTTTTTTTTTAAAGTCACGAGAATGCGGAAATCTATAAAAGTTAGTTTGTATCAACTGACGCGAAGAGAAAAAAGAAGATGGAAGACAATAAGAGAGTGAGTTAGAACTCATCTTGTATGACTCAGAATAGTCGCGCTTCTCTGCGTGAGAAAGCACCTGTGTATTTCTGAGTTTTCATAGCTATGACAAGAACTAGTTAAAGTTCTATGTATAAGTCTTCTTCCTCCATCTCCAGTGTTTGTCTTCTGTGTAATGATTGGAAAGGTTGAAGTTTTCCAAGCAAGTCGATGCCTGGCATCGAATGTATGTTGAAAGGTTGAGTTTTATGCAAGAAGTTGATGCCTGGCATCGAATCCTAGCTGATAAGTCCTTATCTTCATATCTGACTTTTATCTACTGATGAAGCTTCTTAAAATCATGAGGTTTGTGGAGCAACTCGATGCGTGGCATCGAGTTTCAGCATAAAGTCGATGCCTGGCATCGATTTCCCACATAAAAGTGGTCTTGCTCATGTGTGTGTAAAAGAGGCTAATTCTGGTGCTGAAAAAGTGGCTGAAAAAGCTCAAAGTCGATGCTCGGCATCGAATTTTGGTTGCAAGTCGATGCTAGGCATCAAATTTATTTTTAGACAGCGAAATTTACTAAAACAGGCAAAATTTCCAGTTTTGGAAGGTCATACATGGTCATCTTGTGAAGGCCACAACTTGAGTTCTAGAGATCCGTTTGATGCATATGATAGCTTGTTGCTCATACCTGTCTCTAGTTTCATCCACTAAAAGATCTTGGAGAGATAATATTTGAGCTAAGAGAAATTAGCAAAATACTGAAGGTATGTCATTTCAGTGACTAGGAATTTCTGTAGAAGCAAAGTTCTCACTTTAGGCTATCATTTCTCAAAGTTTGGAGTGGCAGTGAGTTAATGGTGACCATAGAGGTGTTCTAGTGTCACATTAATTCATTTCTTGTGGTGTTTCATACATCAACATCAAAGAAGTGTCGTTTCATCAGTAGGAAGTGCGGCTCAGGAAAGCCATCACTCAATCTACTCAGATACATCAAGTGATTTAGAGGAGGAACTACCCATGGCCTCAGAGTACATGCACGGTTCAGTTCCAAGGGAGGGCTTTATGTCCACCATAGAGGGTGAATACCGGACCTCTTTATAGTATGTATCCACTAATCGACAAGGAATCCGCATTTACCTTAATGGCATAAATAGGTCGGTAGGTAGAATGGTAAACTCTACTGATTCAACAATAGTTCCAAGACTTGCAGTCAAGTACGAAGGAGGAGTTTACATGCACAAGTAGGTCAGATCTATGTAGTGATTGAAAATCCTTACCAGATCAACAAAAGAGGGGAATTGGAAGGACATGAACTTCATGAAGACCTAATGATGGAGACACTCTGACTACCCCAAGGGGCAAGTCCATAGTACTAATGATCCAAGTCTTGAGAGGGGATCTAATACCTCAAGAAGATTGTGTTAGATGTATATTTGATCCATGGATCAGACCTACTTTTACAAACCGACTAGCCTACACAAGGAGAAGAAGTGAGCCCAGTAACTATCTACGAGCTGAAGGACCCAGAGGATGAGTCTAGAGTCACATACCTATATCGAAACCAAAGAAGGTATTGGGTAGTTGATGAAGTTGATAGGTCTCAATTAAAATACATGGGCTTGCCTGTATTCCCTCCTCAAGAGTAGACAACTACCTCACAAAACCCTTTTGGACCCCACCAAGGAACGAAGAATATGATGTCACGTGAATCGAGTCAATGAAGCATCCCTACCCAAACACTGTTGGAAGTGAGGTAGGCCCTTAGGCTCATGTCACAGGTCCATGGTTCCATAGTTCCAGTCATGTACAACATTAATTCCAGCAATCTTCCATATTGACAAAACATGAACATATCACAACTTAATCATAAAAATGATGAGATAAAGATAGAGAAAGAATAGACATGTGTAGGGTGTTACGTAAGCCATCGCTTACTCATAGCATCATATATACCAATGTTCAATGTACAATGTGGGAGCAAAACTCTCAACCACTCTATGTGATGAGAAATAGATGAATGAGTGAATGTACAAATGTAACAAACATATTCAGATGTATGGGCAGTAATCTGAATATACATGAGATGTGTGACCGTATAGGTTATAGAAGAGTGAATATGAGTGACTGAAAGAGGAAGGATCAGTGTGAAACTGATAGTCAACAAACCCTCATCTGAACTTAGGCTATGGAAGACCCTAAGTCAGATACGTGTGTGAAAAGATCACATACTTATAAAGTAGCATAGAATGCTAACAAGTTTGCTACTAGAAATCCTCAAACTCATGTGAACACACCTTCTTAAACACCTCATTATATATACATAAAGCATATACGTACTGTTTCTCTTGTACCTATGCCGAATAGGACGCCTCCTGATATGAATGCCACGGCCTCCAAAAAATTCAAGTAGTACCTGTGTGCATAAAGAGAATATGTACCTGAATACTTAACAAAAGATGTAAATCTTATGTTAACCACCATCCAATGTCTTTGAAGTAGCCCGACATCTTCTTGTAGAAGACAATCTTCAACCTGATATCTTCTTGTAGAAGATAATCTTCAAATACACCATGTAGATGGCACCATCCAATGTCTTTGAAGTAGCCCGACATCTTCTTGTAGAAGACAATCTTCAGCCTGATATCTTCTTGTAGAAGACAATCTTCAAATACACCAGGTAGATGGCCGATCCTCACCATCAAGCTGCTAATGATCAAGTCTTCTTGCCATGAACAAGAGATAACCTCCTCTCCATGAGCTAGAGTGTGAGCACACCCTTCATCTTCTCCAAGAAGAATCATTTAGAAGAACTCCATAGCTGCTCCTCAACATGCTTCAAGTTAGCACCATGGGTGCCCCATGTGCTAGAAGAAACACCACCTCTACTGAGGTCCAAGCTCCAAGATTGTGTTGAATACTAGGTGAAGGATGAATAGAAGTGACCCAAGGTGCTTCTTATATAGTATTTGTTGAGCCTTGAAAAGCAATAATAAAGCATAAGTTTTGCATAAAGCACACGATTGAATAGTGATGGCTTATGAATAAAAAGCTACAAATAAAGCACCAATTCGAAACGCCGTCCGTCGCCTTTATTCTTCGCGTTCGCGTGAGCTTTTAATAGATTAAAAGCACCAAAAGAGCTTTGCTAAAATCGTGCTACTGATGGCCGTCGTGGGATTTGAACCCGGGTGGGTTCTATAGAAGGAGTTTCCCTTATCCACAACGCCGTCAATATTTGCTATAGGAAGGAGTAGTATCATAGCTATACATTCTGTACTTAATGGAGAATATTGGACCAATAGGATATTGTTTTCCAACAATCCCCCTTGCAATGTCATATTGGTACAAACTGAACTGGATCTGCAAACTATCAAAGCTGCAAATTTCCACAAAGCTTGTACTCCCGCACTTCAGAACTTGTTCTTCAAAAGTCTTCTTCAAAACTGAATTTGACTTTCTTTCAAAAAACTGAACTTGTTGAATATGAACCAAAATACCCGAGAAAATATGCAAAATAGATATCCAATAGTGTTCTTATCAAGCAATCACTGCTTGACAACAAATATAGCATGAAATGTTTCTGAACCTGCTATCTCCTGTCTTCAAAAACCTGAAAACATACACTAGGATCCATATATTTGTATTTACCTTCCAAAAAGGTTTCTCAATGTACTTCTGCTGCATCATGTAAATACACTAAACAAAATCAGGAACTGAATCCTGGAACTTGTGAGACTGACAACTCACAACTTAGTGTATTATGAACACTGCTGGTTCATCTCTGACTGTACTCAAGTCATGTCAACTCATCTCAATTGAAATCAACTGAAATATGAGTCAAAAAATCTATGATGTCATCATGTCTTCATCCTTTAAATCCTTCATACCTCTTTCCTTCAGAACTTGGTATAAACATATATGTGCGTACTTCTGAAATATACCTTTCTGAAATATCAAGCTTCTCTTCAATAGAACTCTGGAACCTTCTCCTGAACAGGAACATCCTAATAGGAAGTTTCTCCAAACATTCTTCTTCTTCCTTCTTCTTTCAAAGCTGGAACATAAAGAGAACCTGACAAAGGAAATATAGGAATACCTGAAATAGGAATACCTATAGGTATGACTCTGCATTCTTTTACATATGGCTTGAAAATAAGTCTCCATGTTTCATCACCCCCCTGGATGACTTAACACTAGTATCCAGTATTCTTCAAATATATCAGACTTTATGAAATCTCAAACGTCTTCCTTGATAAATCTGATGTTCAGTAACCTGTATCTGAAACAAAATCTCTAAACCCTTTTTATTAGCACTGCAGTTGCTAATAGCTTTCATTTGTAAGTCTTCAGCTTCCCATATTGTAGAATAAGGTTAGCTGATCCTAACATAAAACCTTGCTGAAAGCTTTATAGGATTCATAACCTTCTGCAACATAACAAGTATCTCTATCTCTCTGTAACACAAATTTGATAGAATCTGAATCTTTGACTTACTTCTTCCAATGTTAAGAATCTTACAAATAAAAGGTTAGACAACTGACTCATAAATACTCAAGATCATACAAGATCTATTCAAGATCAATGATCTCTCTTGTGTAGAATTTGCTCTTATCAAACCTTCATGTCTGAATGTTTGATTTGCTATTTGAATGTCTCTAAGTGTCCATGCTTCTCAAAAAGTTGTAAAACTTTTCTTCAAACAAATCCTTCCAAGAATTTGTGACTCCTACTTGAAACATAAGTGGACAAACTTCTCACCTTGAGAACTCCAAAAGCTGCAAGTTGATACTTCATAACTTTCATATTTTACCCAGGTGAAATGTGACAGTACCTGCTTGATTCTCTTTTGGATAACTCCACTTCTCAATCAAGTGATAGGATCTGATGGAACACATTTTTTAATACAAGCATGTATCCAAAAAATCAAGACAATCATAGGAAGTAGATTCTTCAACTGACTGGTACATCAACAAGATTCTGAATTTTCTGAAGTTTTCTTAAGAGTTAGATAAAGAAGAAATAAAATTCTCTGCAACTTGTCATATACCAAGTAGCTTTGTATTGACACTCCAAGAATTCTTTGAGGGAACATATAAGCTGCCCGCTTAAAAAGCTTCAACATAACTCATACACATATGAGTGCTTTTGTTTCTCTCAATGTAATTCTTTGTCAAATCTACTAAATCATGACCAAGTGTAATGCAAAACAAGAAACTGCTTCTTCTTTAGATAAGATGTTCTCGTAGACTTGTCTTTAAGTGTAGAGGATAAAATAGGAAAAGTATATGGAAAATATATGAGAAAAGGAAGCCTTACTTTTCTTTTGGAAATGATGGACTTTCTTCTTCTGCATCTTTCTTCCACCTGATGATGTCAACATCTTCAAACTTCTCTTCCATACCTTTTGTTTTCTTCATCTTGAAGTAGCAAACACTCTTGACCTCTTCAAATGAACTTTTCTCTTCCTCTAATGCTAAGAGTAAGAGATAAAACAAACATGGTATACAAATGGAAGTGAATATAGAATCATGTTTTATCATCTCCTCATATTTCTGAATCAAAATTCTGTTTCAAATGTCTCAAACAACTAAATTCACCAATCTTTTGTCTGAATGATGAATTACCCTTCTAGAGTTACCTTCTCCAGATACATTTGTACCTTGATATCCAACCAACTTACAACAGAAAATTGGCTGAAAAACTCATCACATCTTCACATTTGTCTTCTTAGATGAACTTTCTTGCCATGAAAGAGATTTCTCAAAACTCTCTAGAAGAACCTCTAGATACCTGTTTTGATGTAGCTAATGGTTTAACTTTCAAATGATGAAAGTGTATAAAAGCATTCCTTGAATTTCTTCAAATCTCTTCATAACTACTCTTCTAAGATATGACCTGCAAATGATAATCTGATAGTAGAAATTGATACTTGTGAATTGATGTTGATCTGATTCCTTCATTTTCTCTCAACCATTGTTCTTCCTTGAATTTGAAGTAGTCTTCTCTTCATCAAGTCTGGGTCTTCAAACAATACTTTTGTAAAGTATTTGCATACGCTTCCAAAAATATTCTGCTGCTAACAGATCATCAACTTCATACTCCACACTGATGAATACACATGTGACTGAATTGTCTAATTCTCAAATCTCTACTCATCTAGATTAAGTGTGTATGTCAAATGTCAAATATTAGAAGATGCTTTCAAATCATATGTTGTAAATCTGGAAGTCTCGGAACCTAGGATTATGAATGAGCCTTAATGCATTGATGCCAAAGATCTAAAGTTCTGTAACCAAAACCTTAGTGCTCTGATACCAAATGTTGGAAGTGAGGTAGGCCCTTAGGCTCATGTCATAGGTCCATGGTTCCATAGTTCCAGTCATGTACAACATTAATTCCAGCAATCTTCCATATTGACAAAACATGAACATATCACAACTTAATCATAAAAATGATGAGATAAAGATAGTGAAAGAATAGACGACATGTGTAAGGTGTTACGTAAGCCATCGATTACTCATAGTATCATATATACCAATGTTCAATGTACAATGTGGGAGCAAAACTCTCAACCACTCTATGTGATGAGAAATAGATGAATGAGTGAATGTACAAATGTAACAAACATATTCAGATGGATGGGCAGTAATCTGAATATACATGAGATGTGTGACCGTATAGGTTATAGAAGAGTGAATATGAGTGACTGAAAGAGGAAGGATCAGTGTGAAACTGATAGTCAACAAACCCTCATCTGAACTTAGGCTATGGAAGACCCTAAGTCAGATACGTGTGTGAAAAGATCACATACTTATAAAGTAGCATAGAATGCTAACAAGTTTGCTGCTAGAAATCCTCAAACTCATGTGAACACATCTTCTTAAACACCTCATTAAATATGCATAAAGCATATACGTACTGTTTCTCTTGTACCTATGCCGAATAGGACTCCTCCTGATATGAACACCACGGCCTCCAAAAAATTCAAGTAGTACCTGTGTGCATAAAGAGAATATGTACCTGAATACTTAACAAAAGATGTATATCCTATGTTAACCACCATCCAATGTCTTTAAAATAGCCCGACATCTTCTTGTAGAAGACAATCTTCAACCTGATATCTTCTTGTAGAAGATAATCTTCAAATACACCATGTAGATGGCACCATCCAATGTCTTTGAAGTAGTCCGACATCTTCTTGTAGAAGACAATCTTCAACCTGATATCTTCTTGTAGAAGACAATCTTCAAATACACCACGTAGATGGCCGATCCTCACCATCAAGCTGCTAATGACCAAGTCTTCTTGCCATGAACAAGAGATAACCTCCTCTCCATGAGCTAGAGTGTGAGCACACCCTTCATCTTCTCAAAGAAGAATCATTAAGAAGAACTCCATAGCTGCTCCTCAACATGCTTCAAGTTAGCACTATGGGTGCCCCATGTGCTAGAAGAAACACCACCTCTACTGAGGTCCAAGCTCCAAGATTGTGTTGAATACTAGGTGAAGGATGAATAGATGTGACCCAAGGTGCTTCTTATATAGTATTTGTTGAGCCTTGAAAAGCAATAATAAAGCATAAGTTTTGCATAAAGCACACGATTGAATAGCGATGGCTTATGAATAAAAAGCTACGAATAAAGCACCAATTCGAAATGCCGTCCGTCGCCTTTATTCTTCGCGTTTGCGTGAGCTTTTATTAGATTAAAAGCACCAAAAGAGCTTTGCTAAAATCGTGCTGCTGATGGCCATCGCGGGATTTGAACCCGGGTGGGTTCTATAAAAGGAGTTTCCCTTATCCACAACGCCCGTCGATATTTACTGTAGGAGGGAGTAGTATCACAGCTATACATTCTATACTTAGTGGAGAATATTGGACCAATAGGATATTGTTTTTCAACAAACACATGTTCAATTCGCTATGCCAAGAGTACATTTGCACAACCAAGCTAACCCAAGGATATGAAATACGAATAGACCACACATTAGGCCAAGACCACAACCAGGT
Organism: Ceratopteris richardii; assembly: GCA_020310875.1. Classification (NCBI taxonomy): domain Eukaryota; kingdom Viridiplantae; phylum Streptophyta; class Polypodiopsida; order Polypodiales; family Pteridaceae; genus Ceratopteris; species Ceratopteris richardii. The sequence goes on along the minus strand of CM035443.1, from coordinate 41,625,709 downwards.
GTAGGACGAGGAACGCATCCCATCATGTTAGTATCTGATCAATGTCTACCCCTCATGATTGTATGCACATTTTGTAAGGCCCCCATTATGAGGAGAAGCCAAGCATGTATTACCCAATTGATGGGAATCCCAACTTGCATGTTGGATGAAGATCATATTGGACCATGTAAGGTATTGTAAGGAAAGGGAGTTACCAGGGTCCCCAATTGTGGGGTCCAAGAATATTCCATGGAATATTCCCTATCGGAGTCAAAAATCATTTATATTTGTTAGATCGATTCAACCGACCTAAGCCGTGTATGGCAATCACGCGGGTAGTGGCCGCCCACACTCTACCACCCATGTATAGCCGTCCACAGAAGGCCACCCATGATCCTATATATACATGACTTCTGCACTACTTGAGATATCAAATTGAGGCAGTATACCTCTACCTTGTATATCCCTATCTAGAGTTGTCTAGATCACCATTTGAGCTCTACCTTGAGAGCACAGGGGTGGACAATGCCATCATCTTTGTACTTACTGTTAGTATAAAGTTGTTGAGATTCTCCTATATCCGTTATCTTCTCTCATACTACTCATGTGTTATATTGCGTAACTATTGTCTTACATGGTATTAGAGCCATAAGGTTCGAATAGCTTGAGAAGTATCACTATCTTAGCCTACTAGCAGACTAGAATATCAGTAGATTATTCGAGTGATTACATGATGGTTCCATTGTTGAACACTGGTCTTGGTGCTTCAGCCAATGTTAATGCTACACCTATTCGAATTCACCCACCTGCATGCACTGAAGGGAAGCTGGATGGAACCAACTATACACTCTAGAAGTTCAAAATTTATGCAATTTTTGACTCTTATGAATTACTTGACACTGTCATGGGACCAATGGGATTGGATCCAAAGCCTATACCAGTTGAAGATCTAGCAAATTCAAGATTGATGATTCAACCAGATCCAAATCTTCTACAAGAGGCGGAATGCTGATGCATTATGTGCAATTGTCACTAGTGTAAATGATTCTGTGCTTACTTTAGTTCAATATACTACTAAAGCACGTGAGGCTTGGGGCATATTGGCTCATCAATATGAGATCAAGAACCACACCAAGATACAGAATTTAGAAAATCAGTTGGCAAATGAAAAGCATTCTGATTCTGAAAAGGCTGAAGATTTTATCAAATGGATAAAAGATCTTTAAGATCAATTGGCTACTATTGGTGTTGTTATAACACCATAAGAGCTTGCTCTAAGATGTGTGCATGTTCTTCTAGCAAATTATGATGGATTAGTAATATCCCTTAACACTCAAGTAAGACCAACTCCCCCTTACATTTAAAGAGTTTTGTGCTATGCTTTCAGAAGAGGAGATGCAGTTGAAGAATCGGCAAAGTACAAGTGATGCTGCATTCTTAGCAAATGCAAAAGGTAAAGGCTCTTTTGATGGGTCAAAGAAGAAGCCAAAGAAGAAAAAGTTCACAAGAAATTGCATCTATTGTGAAAAGAAAGGCCATGCCATCAAGCATTGCAGAAAGAAGCAAGCTGATGAACAGAATGGGACTGTAAAATCATCGTGGAAGAACAACGAGTCTACAAACAACACAAAGCTAGAACTATGGGTAGCTATTGAAGAGGTATGCTCATCTGCTCAAGCTCATGTCGATGAAGCATTGATTTTAGATAGTGGAGCTTCTCGCCATATGACCAGTAAAAAGGATTGGTATAGTTCCCTAGTGCCTCTGTGGGAATCCATCAATGTAGTGGTGGGAAATGACTCCAAGTTTCTAGCGGAAGGAACTTGACCCATGTCTTTTATCACTTCTATAGGTGTTGTAAAAAAAGTTATCTGATGTTCTCTCTGTACCTACACTTAAAAGAAAATTGTTTTCAGTTTTTGCAATCACAGATCGTGGACTCAAAGTTCACTTTAATAAGAGTGGTGCAGAAATCATGGATTCATCAGATAATGTAGTAGGTAAAGGCATAAGATGTGATAACTTGTATGATTTAAGTGCGTTAACTGCTGTAGAAGATAAAGATGTAAGCAGGTTATGGCACCAATGATTTGGGCATCTCGGATTTGTGTTTTTCAAGGAGATGCAAAGAATAGGGATGGTTGCTCATTTGCCTGCATTTTCAGATTTGTAGGAACCTTGTGAAGCTTGTATGATGGGCAAGCAACAACAAAAGGCATTTCCAAGAGAGCCCAGCAATCGATCTCAAGCTCCTCTAGAGTTGGTACATGCTGATCTCTATGGTAAAATGTCTACACCTGCTTTAGGAGGATCTTTCTACTTTTGCTGTTAGTCGACGATTACAGTAGAAAGATGTGGGTTTATTTCATTCGAGAGAAGGCTGATGCTTTTGAAAAATTTAGAACGTGGCATAAGTATGTGGAAAATGAATCAAGAAGGAAACTAAAGAAATTCAGATAAAATAGAGGAGGTGAATTCTTATCAATAGAACTCAATAATTACTATAAGGAGCATGGTGTTAAAAGGAAACTTACCACAGATCATACACCTCAACAAAATGTCATTGTTGAGCATAGGAACAGGATAGTAGTTGAAATGGCTCGTTGTATGTTAAAGGCTCAAGACATGCCTGATTCATTCTGGGCAGAAGCAGTCAATACAATAGTCTACATCCTCAATCGAAGCTACACAAAAGCACTGAAGGGGATAACTCTTCAAGAAGAATATTTTGGTAAAAAGCCTTCAATTTTGCATTTCAAAATTTTTGGTTGTTTTTGTTATGCACATATTCCTGATCCAACAAGATCAAAGTTGGATTCAAAAAGCAAAAAGTGTGTCTTCCTAGGATATAGTGAAGAGTCTAAAGCATACAGGTTGTGGGATCTTGAGGCAAGGAAGATTTTTGTCAGCCGAGATGTAGTGTTTGATGAAGGACCACACTTAGTAGAAGATAAAGGTAAATCTACTATCTCATCAAATAGAGAAATATCTCACCTTGTGCTTATCAAAAGACAGGTTAAAGTTGAGGAGGAGGAAACATCAGATCCTGAAAATCTACACCAACCTCATAAAACAATGCATAATCCAAAGTAGCACTCACATAATGTAGAGTGCACCTCAAAGCATCCAAATGTGGCTTCCTGGGAACCTGCATAAACTGACTTTCAAGTCCAACAGTATAACTTAGATGAGGCCTTGTAATTGTGAGATATATAAGACTTCCCACAATTTTCCTGTACATAGTAGCATTTTCCAATGCTTCACCTGATGTAGTATCCAACTTCAAATTCTCATATAATCGCATAGAAATTGGCTTACAATCAGCCATACCATACTTTTGCAACATATTCAAGGCATATTGCCTTTGCGACATCCATATACTTGTTTCTGTATGTATAAACTCAATGCCCAAGAAATAGCGCAGCACACCGAGATCTTTCATATCAAATTCCTGCATAAGAAGGTGCTTTACATCTTTGATGCTTCCTTCATTATCACCACCTACAATCAGGTCATCAACATAAATAGCCACAATAGTGATGCCATCATCAGCCTTCCTTGCATATAGTGAGTGATCTGAATCACACATAGAAAACCCAATGCTAGCTAAGTAATTAGCAATCCTTGCATGCCATGCATGAGGGGCTTGCTTTAGCCCATACAAAGCCTTTTGCAACCTGCAAACATATTCTGGATGCTTTGAACCTTCATATCCTTGTGGCTGGTCCGTATATACTTCTTCTTGTAACTCACCATGTAGGAAAGCATTCTTCACATCCATCTGATGCAAAGTCCATCCTTTTGTTGTAGCTAATGCAATAAGTGTTCTGAGAGTAGACATTTTAGCTACAGGGCTGAATGTTTCCTCATAATCAATGCCATATGTCTGTGCATATCCTTTAGCTACCAATCGTGCTTTATACCTGTTTATGCTACCATCATCATTATGCTTTACCTTGTAAACCCATTTGCAGCCTATGGGTTTCTTTCCTTGTGGCAATGGAACCAGCTTCCATGTATCATTTCCATAAAGTGCATCCATCTCCTCATCCATAGCTTTTTCCCAATCTATAATTCCAATTGCATCTTGAAAGCAAGAAGGTTCAACATCTTGTATGACCTTTGTCATGTAGGCACAATTATGAGCCATATGACTGTCATACTTCAATCATTGCACTGAATTCCGCATCCTCCCAGATTTTCTTGGTCCTGGGTCACTTCTCCTTGTATCATCTGCATGTGCCCTTCTTACTCCTGGAGTCTTCACAGAGGGTAGTCCAAGTTCCTCATCAAGACTCTTTTCTGAACTGCTTGAATCTCCATCAACATCTTCAAAACCTACACATGTTTTATGACCTAGAGAAAGCTTTTCTTTACCTTTCTTGGATGTATTTGATGAATTTTTTTGACTGAAATTTCCATGCAATCTTCAACTCCATGGATTTGAGTTGGAACTATTGCTTGGTGATGCATCCGGTCCACTCAAAACTTGGATTCTACAATTGATTTTTCAGCATTTTCTTTGTCATTTGGTTCAAGATTCAGTCCTTCTTTGGGATCTACATAGAAGCTTGACATTTCATCAAATACCACATCTCTGCTCACCTTTACCTATTGTGTGAGTGGGTTATAACATTTATATCCCTTTTGCTCAAGGGAGTATCCAATGAAGACACACTTTTCTACTTTTAGATCTAGCTTCGTTCTCAATTCATCTAGGACATGTACATATGCAATAGAGCCAAAAACTTTTAGATGTGATAAGTTTGGCTTTTTACCTATAAACTTCTCTTCAAGTGTAACTTGATGTACAACAGTAGTCAGAGTTTTGTGCATGATGTATACAACAGTATGCACAACTTCTACCCAATAACAATGAGGCATATTCTTCTCACCCATCAAGGCTCTTGCTATTTCTGCAATATGTCTATTTTTGCGTTCAACAATGCCATTTTGTTGTGGTGTGTACCTGCATGAAAACTAACCCCCGATTCCATGATTTTTTAGAAAACTATTGAACTCATGTGACATGTATTCACCTCCTCCATCAGATCTTAATGTCTAAATGTACTTCCCCGTCTGCTTTTCCACCATAGCTTTTTAATCTTGGAAGTGAGTGAACACCTCGCTCTTCTCTTTCATGAAATATACCCATACTTTGCGTGTATGGTCATCAATGAAAGTAACATAAAACCTGCAACCACCCATAGATGTGGTCTTTGCTGGACCCCAAACATCTGTATGTACTACTTCTAGTACATTCTCACTAACATGCTTGTCATGTGGAAATGTGCTCTTGACTGTTTACCAAATTGACATGTTGCACGTACCTTATTGCATTTCTGCAACTTTGAAATTTGGTAGTCCATGGACGATCTCCTTTGACTGCATCAATTTCAGCCTTTGCAAGTTTGCATGTCCAATCCGTTTGTGCCACATCTCTATATCTGCAATAACTCCTGCATCTTTTGCAAACATGGCTGCATTCATTTCACAAATCTTCACATTTAAGGTGAACATCCTACCCACTTTGTTTCCTTTGGCAACCAATATTCCATCCTGCTTGTACTCTTCTACATATAATCCATGAGCATTGAACCTGACTTGTAGTCCCTGGTCAACCATTTTTCCAACAAAAACCAGATTCTTTGTTATATTTGGAACATGGAGCACATGAGCAAGATGTTTTACCTTTCCATCCTCCATAGATAGTGAGATGTTTCCTATATGCTCAATAGGATGTGATGTGTCATCACCTGTTTCAACATATCCAGGAATTGGTAATTTTTGCAAAGTACTAGACCATTCCACATGACTGGTCATGTGATTTGAAGCACTTGAATCAACATACCAGACATTATCATTTGATTTTGAAACACCAGCAGACATTGTATTCATCATGCAATGTTGAACCATGAACAACTTCTCAGAATCATCTACACTTGTGGATGCATACTTATTCTGCTGCCTTCTGTTATTTTGATTCTTTAACCTGCAATCACGTTCAAAGCGTCCAGGTTTACAACAATTCCAACATCCTTTACTATCATTACCTCAATCATTTCTTTGGAAATTTCTGTGGCCTCTTTGGCTCCCCCTGCCTCGAAACTCTCCTCTTCCTCCTACATGACTCTGTTGTTGACTTTGGTCTTGGTTACTATTTCCTCTTCCACTTCCAAAACCTCTACCTCTGCCTCTTCCCTCTACCAAAGTAGATTTTCCTTGGGAGTTTGAATCCTCACCAAGATTCTTTTCTTCAATAATCAGCATAGATACCAGATCAGAGAAATTCAGAATATTTTCCCTGGTCTGTATAGAAGTTCTAAACTGCTTATATGCAGCTCCTAAACCACGAAGACACACTTCCAACTTATCATCATCATCTACATTCACGCCAATAGATGCAAGTGACTCACATATGCTTTTGATTTTCAAGGTGTAGTCACTTACCAACATGCTCTTCTTCTCCAATGTATGCAGCTCGTTCTTGAGTTGCAATTT
>CM035443.1:41609229-41614229 GCA_020310875.1 Ceratopteris richardii | reverse complement strand
TAATGAAGTGATACCTCACCTCAATGTGCTTGGTCTTTGCATGATAGACCGGATTCTTAGCCAAAGCAATGGCACTCTGACTATCACTGAGCAAGTGAGGTACATGCTGAGGCAAACCCATATCACAAGCAAGACGAGAAAGCCACAATGCTTCCTTACATGCCTCACTTGCTGCAACATACTCTGCTTCTGTGGTGGAAACAGCTGTACATTCTTGAAGACGAGATCTCCAAGAGATAGCACCTCCAGCAAAATGAAAAATGTACCCTGATGTAGACTTACGATTGTCTACACAACCAGCATAGTCAGAATCTGTGTAACCAATAATGGATGCTTTCCCTCTACCTAAGCATAGACACTTGTCCTTAGTGCCACTCAGATATCTCAAAATCATTTTGACCGCTTCCCAATGTTTCTTGCCAGGATTAGACATATATCTGCTCACAACTCCCACTGCAAATGCAATGTCTGGTCTCGTAGCTACCATAGCATACATGAGACTACCAACAGTAGACTGATAGGGAATTTTGGTCATGAATTCCTTTTCCTCATCTGATTTGGGGCAGTCATCCTTGCTCAATTTCACATATGTGGGTAAAGGTGTACTCAATGCCTTTCCACGCTGCATATTGAATCGATGAAGTACTTTGGATATGTACTCACTTTGAGACAAGTATATGCATCTTTTACTCCTATCACGAGTAATGCGCATGCCAAGAATATGTTTGGCATCCCCCAAATCCTTCATATCAAATGTCTGACTCAACTTCTTTTTGAGAATTGACAAATCATAAGAGGACTTCCCAGCAATCAACATATCATCGACGTAAAGTATCAAGCATATCAAGCTGCCATCAGAACATCTCTTTGTGTAGAGACAATGATCCTCATTGCTCCGAGAATAGCCTTGGGACTTCATAAAAGCATCAAACTTTTGGTACCATTGTCTAGGAGACTGTTTAAGTCCATACAAGCTCTTCTTGAGCTTACAAACTAGACTTTCCTTGCCAGGAACTACATAACCCTCTGGTTGTTCCATATAGATCTCATCTGTAAGATCTCCATGCAAGAAAGCTGTTTTCACATCCATTTGGACTAGCTCTAAGTCCTCCATTGCAACGAATCCAAGCAACATGTGCAAAGTAGTCGTCTTGACCACTGGGGAGAAGATTTCCTCAAAATCAACACCATGTTGTTGCTTAAAACCCTTTGCAACAAGTCGTGCTTTATATTTTGGAGAAGCACTATCTGATGTGAATTTCAGCTTATATACCCATTTACATGGTAAAGCTTTCCTTCCCTTTGGCAAAGGTACTAAGTCCCAAGTACCATTCTTGTGAATAGAATCCAACTCACTCTTCATGGCACGCTCCCACTTGACATGATCCTCTGTCTGCATAGCCTCTTTGTAGCAAGAGGGCTCACCGGCATCTGTTAGCATAACAAAATCTAAACCTGGAACATATCTATCAGGTGGATATGAGACACGTGCAGAACGTCTCAATGGTTGCTGAACAGGAACATGTGCAGACTGATCTGAATGGACATTCTCTTGAACATCCCTATGTGCAGCATTTTTATGCATGCTAACCGGAGGACTAGTATCCTCAAACACCACTCTTCTCACTTCAACCTCCTTAATCGGCTGTTTATGCATCTTAGACTCATTAAAAATGACATCACTACTTCTGATCACTGACCGTGTTTCAGGATCCCATAAGCGATATCCAAATTGTCCTTCTCGACCATATCCAAGAAAAATGCATTTCTTTGACTTATGGTCCAACTTCTGTCTAAGATTCTTGGGTATATGAACATATGCTTCACACCCAAAAACTCGAAGATGATCATAATATGGTGGTTTCCCTGTCCATAACTCTTGTGCCACTTTCAGACCTTTGGCAGTACTAGGTGAAAGGTTAATCACATGAACTGCAGTCAATACTGCTTCTGCCCAAAAACCTTGTGAGAGGTTTGCATGATGCAACATAGAGACTACTCTATCTTGAATAGTTCTATTCATCCTCTCAGCTACACCATTCTGTACTGGGGTATAAGGAGCTGTAAACTCTCTACGAATCCCTCTACACTGACAGAAAAGGCTGAATTCATGTGAGGTATACTCACCCCCATTATCTGAACGTAAAGCCTTAAGCTTAGTTCCTTTTTCAGTCTCAACTGAAGCAAGCCATTTTCTGAAAGTAGGGAATACATCATCCTTCGATTTGATAGGATATACCCAGACTTTTCTAGTAGCATCATCTATGAAAGTAACAAAGTAAAGAGAACCACCTAAGGACCTAGTGGGCATAGGACCACACACATCTGTATGAACAAGATCTAAAGGCTGAATTGAAGAGTCAATGTGCGTTTTATGCACATTTCTGGTTTGCTTTCCATATTGACAATGCTCACAAAATGAAAAATCAGAGAAAGATAACACAGGTAAGTAGCCAGAACGAGAAAGATTTTCCATTCCACTACGAGATATATGGCCCAAACGACCATGCCAAATACAAGCCATAGGCTGTTCAATAACAGCTAACAAGTGTTCTTTCTGTGATACAAATAAAGGGTAAAGTGAGCCAACTTTCCTTCCTTTTGCAATAACCATATTGCCCTTTGATATACGAAAGGACTGAGCATAGAAGACCACCTTGTAACCAAGGTCATCAAGTTGACCAACTGACATCAAACTGCGTGATAATTGAGGTACATGGCGTACATTATGCATAGTAAATTTTGAACCGTCAATGAACTGCACAACCACATCTCCAATCCCCACAACATCACACTGGTAAGAGTCACCAAGTCTCACGGTACCAAGAGACTTTGCTGCATAATTAGAGAACCATTCTCTATGTGGTGTCACATGGAAAGAAGCACCAGAATCTAGCAGCCAGATGTGGGAAAGAGAATCAGCCATAAGTGCCTCAGATGGCACAGTGCTATCAAGTGTCAACACATCAGCATCATCAGAAATAGCATTAATTTCTTCAATCTTCACAGTCGAAGTAGATGGTGCAGGTAACTGTTTAACATGCCCATCAACATTCTGTCCTTTATCTTTAGCATTCTTTAATGCATAACAGTCTTTCTTCATGTGTCCTTTCTTATGACAATAATGGCATTCAATATCCCTCTTCCTTGATTTACTTCTGCTCTTATTCCGTTGACCATTCTTTTCCTTGTTCTTGCTCCTGCCACATTGTTGATTCTTTCCTTGGTAAGAATCACGAACATTATATGCATCTCCACTCTGAGTGCCAACCATAGATTTTCTACGAATCTCCTCACTCAAGAGTGCTCCACATATGTCATCATAGACGAGTTTACCACCTGGTGCACTATTGCTAATAGCTGTGCAAAATGTATCCCATGATGATGGCAGGGTGCATAACAGCAATACTGCTTTCATTTCATTGTCCATATCCATTTTCTGAGCCTGTAACTGGGAGAATATGGCATCAAACTCATTTAGATGAGCAGCAACACTATCTGTGTCCTTCATACGAAGGTCGTATAATTTTCTCATCAGATATACTTTATTTGATGCCGTCTCTTTTTCATATGTATTGCATAACTTCTTCCAAAGCTCCTCTGCACTTTCACAGTCTAATACTGTAAAGTAAACATTATCTGCTAGGTGCAAGCGAATGGTAGACCTGGCCATTTCATCTAACTCATCCCAATCATCTTCATCCATGTCAGCAGGCTTCTTTGAAATCCCATTTACTAGCTTCCATTGCCTTCTTTGAATCAGCACATCTTTAATCTGATTCTTCCATAGAGCAAAGTTTGTGCCATCAAGTTTTCGGATCTCAAAATGGTCTTTGCCCTGCAAGTTATAGCTCCTCCTCGGAACGCTAGCACTAGACCCTGATCCACCGGATGTGCCTGAGACCTCTGATGCCATGATCGTAGAGAACTGAATAGAATGATAATGGAGCTAGAAGAGTCCAAACACCAACAAATAAGTGTATCAAGGAGTAAATCGACCACTATATAGTTGACTAAACCAGAAATCTGGAAAAATTTTGCCAGAGTATCCTCTGCAAAATTAGCATATGACCAGTGTCAAAGTATCATAAAACTGCAAGTACTAACATGTCTACCTGCATAGTGAATCACTGACTCCACTGCATATAATCAGTTACCCAATAGAAGCCAACTAGGCTTATCGAGCACCTATGAACAACTATCATACATCTCTTATGGCGAGGTTGGGTAAGTCTTCCACCTGCATCACCGAAGAGACCCCGACATCTGGGTGTCTCCCAGTTAAGAAAACCTCACCACGACCCTCTTTATCAAACGTAAAAGGCTTTATGCAAAGAACGTAACCGCTATATCAATGCCCACATGGACGTACATAAGCGGTATCCACAGAAGCGTACATGGTGTGTATGTGCTCAATATATGCAGTAAAATGACACTGAAAGGCTGAATACACAGCCCAAAAAACTAGCCAATAACACCTGCAAGTGTCTGTCAACTCTGATGTTTTAGGCTTTAAAAACCTGCATAAATTTGCAGCGACTGCTCCCACCAAAACTGAAAACCCCTCGAGAAACCTGTAGTTTTACGAGTGTGGCTGAAAATACAGCCCCAAAGGTTGATATTTATTGTCTGAGAAGTACAAGGAACACTCTTCTTGATGTTCTTGGACCTGTGTGAAGAGAACTACGTGCGAAAGTACTCCAAAATGGCTCCAAAAACACCCCAAAATTGCTTCAGAAATAGGCTTTAAAAGCAAAAATGAAGCTTTGAGGGACCAAAACTTGTTCAAGGTAATGCCAACCTTAGTCTTTCCCCTTCTTCAAGCACCACAAGAGTGTAGCTTAGTGGCAAGAGATTGCCGCGGTTAAGCGAGCTCTGGGGGGAACAGTACTGGGATGGGTGACCTCCCGGGAAGTACCGGGAACCTCTATATTCCTTGATCGTTGAGGTCCTCCCTCGCGCGCAGCCAACGGCGCCAACGGTGACTTCGGTGACTCAGA